>NQII01000398.1:609905-622281 GCA_002778355.1 Clitarchus hookeri | reverse complement strand
CCCCCCAGACCATAACTCCACCACCACCACCATGTCTGACAGTAGCTTGCAGGTTCTGAGGTTCCAGCTCAGTTTTGGGCCTTCTCCACACTAATATTCTGCCATAATTATGAAATACGTTAAATTTACTTTAGTCAGTTAATAGCAATGTATCCCGGAAGTGTGTGTCTTTGTTTACGTAGTCCTTAGAAAAAACAAATCTCCTCTTTTGGTTCTGTTTGCTGTTGTAAGACTTATTTATCTATCGGTACCCTGGCTCTCTACACTGCTCTGTTAAAAAACCTATGGATAGTTCTATGTGAAATTTGCTTTCCGAAGTGTATGTGTACATGCACTGCTACTTCGAAGGAGGTTACTATAGGTCGCGTTTTCATAATTCTAAGTAGTGACCTCGATTCTCTTGTACTTAGTTTCTAAGGACGACCAGGTATTTCCTTGTTCGTTGTACCCTTGGAATCCTTATGTCGCTTGACGATACTCTGCACAGTCTCCCGACTTCTTTCAACTATGTCTGGGATTTGGGAATATGATTTCTTCTTGTGGTAGAGGTCGACAATAATGTGTCTCACTTTTGATGCTGTTTATTTGCGTTGTGGACCCATGTTGGCTATTTGCACTGCACGATCAACACGCACAGTGCTCCACCCACACCACTGAGCTCGTAGTAAACAGCTGTCAGGGGATGCATGCTGCACGGGGTCGTTTTCAGTCCAATTAAGTGTATTAGTTCACACTGTATGATCACTTTTACCCAGCCTAAGATACAGATGTTGAGGGAATATATTCATTCTTTTATTCACGGCAGTGATTTCTCTTATACACAGTAGAATCACATTATTATGACCACCTGCTAGAAGTGCCATCTGCCGCACGTAGCTCATGACGTATGGCCTGTGACGTGGGCTGGTGAAGCGGGTATATAATGCGACCGACAGGTTAGCTGTATACAGTGCGCTTCCTGCTTTGAGGGGTAAGGAAAGAGATTTAGCCGAGTTGCAAAAAGGGATGATCATCGGCTATCGGGCCAAGGGGGGCAGCATTTCTGAAATAGCGACGTTGGCGATCTGTTAATGTGCCTCTGTGGTAAAGGTGTATTGTGAGTGGACGAATGGCACCATTGGGAATAACCGTCGTGGACTCTGCGGAGCTCCACGCGCCATTGATGTCCGAGGTGAACGTCATTTACTACGGTGCGTGAAGGCCAACAAGCAGGCTACAATGGAACAGCTCACCGTCCAAATGAACCAGAGGACATCCAGGCACGTGTCTAAACCGCAACAGTTCAAAGAACCCTTCTGAGATTGGGGCTCCGGAGTAGACGGAGGGTGACTGCACACATACTAACACAGGTGCATCGACGAAAATGACTGGAATTTGCTCGACAGTATGGCGACTGGACCGGTGCTGATTGGCGACGGGTAGCCATCTCCGACGAGTCACGGTTTCAGCTGCATAGAACGGATGGACGTCAGCGTGTCCGGAGAGAAACGTCGGAGAACCGACACCCTGCATCCATTGTTGGACAAACACCAGGTGGTGGGAGCAGTGTTATGGTATGGGGAATGCTCTCGTGGTATTTTCTATGTCCCATCCCCCGTGTGGAAGGCATTCTTGATCGATTTGGTTATGAATCCATCCTCAGCGATCACGTCCACCTGTACATTATGTTTGTCTATTCCCTCGGGAGGATGGGATATTCCAGCATGATAATGTGCCTTGCCACACGGCTACANTGTACATTATGTTTGTCTATTCCCTCGGGAGGATGGGATATTCCAGCATGATAATGTGCCTTGCCACACGGCTACAAGTGTCTGCACGTGGCTGGAAGAGCACGATCAAGATTTCAAAGTTCTTCCCTGGACCCCAAACAGCCCCGATCTCAACCCAATTGAACATCTGTGGGACCACCTCGATCGTCGTGTTCACCGTCTGTCTCCTCCACCACGCACCCTTCAAGAGTTGTGGGACGTACTGCAGACAGCATTGCTCCAGATACCCGTGGAGATCTATCAGCACCTGACTGAGTCGCTGCGAGCTCGTCTAGCTGCTATCCGTGCTGCGAAGGGCGGTTACTCTGGATACTAGCAGTTGGTCATAATAATGTGATTCGACCGTGTATTTCCAGTTTGATGTATAAGTGTTCATCTGTTGCAAATTGAAATGTCTCACTGTTTGCCTAACAGCAATAAATTGTTGTGTTTATCACCCGACTAAGCTGTATGTACATGTATGACTCTGCCTGTATGTTCCGGGGTTTCTCTTAAGATTGTCGAGCGGTATGTACTGTGTGCCAGAGCCCGGCGAGGGGGATGAGGGTTGGAGGGGAGGTGGCTGTCTCCAGGGTAACGGCAGAGAGGCCGGCAGGGGCGCTGGGGGCTCTACTACGTCGAGCTGCGTAGTAGCTGAGCGGCCGAGCTGGTGTGCTGGCGGTCGAGTCGTTGTCGCAGGCGGGCTCTAGCCTCAGCAGGTCAGTGCAACACAACACGGTCTCTCCGCCGGTGCTCTAGCCAGGTAATGCCGTCCTCGCATTCATAAAACAACTTCACTGTTCACGCGTCTTATTCCAGCTCTCTGTCTCTTTCTCACAAAGGCGTCGCTCATTTCGGGGTGTGCCCGAGTTATGCTTATACCACGATGCACAAAGACGCGAATTATATCGCAAGAAACTTGAGTGTCTACAGCCTTCTAGTGTACGTGTATGTGTACGAATTTTTTTATTGGCTATCCTGTGTGTGCCATGACGTTACCCCATTTCGCACGGCTAGTGACTTTTGTGAAAGATCCGCGAACAGATTAGCTGCCTCGAAAACCAATCACGCAATTATAAAGTGAGCAAGACGCTATTACGTGTTTTTTTTAATATGTTGGCACAAAAGAATAATCGAGATTTTGCTTGTTTGTTGGGAGAGTCCACATGCCCTTAAAGGGGCCGTCAGAAATAATTGTATTGTCCTGCTCAATACTTCTGCATCGAGCTATCTGCGTTTCCCAGAGCTCAGCCGTCAATTAGGTACTTTAATGCGATTTTAAAATGTCCCATCAGGATCAGATGTGTTAGAAGTTTTTTTTCCAACCTATAGTTAAATTAAAGGTTTCTTAATTTGAATACTTTAATTTTAATTTTTATGAATTTACTCAGGAGAGTATACAAACATAAAATAATCTTTTGTTGTGGTGTTCCAACCCGTAAACTGCACGAACGACTGTGACATGCAACCACGCCACTATCATTCCTGATAAAAATATATTTCACGCGTAATTCTCAGCGAAGTTAAAACGCACACCAGCAAGTACTTTTGACCCTGCCCAGGTTGGTTTACCTCCCTGGCTTGTTGCAGTATTTCGACAGTTTTGTATCACAGCAAAATTAAAAGACACTAAGGGTTTATATAATGCAAGCTTTGGACAGTATATGTGTTTGTCATTTTCAGAGTAAAATACTTTTTATTGCAAACTTTATGATGTCGGGTGGAAACAGACATATGGCATTATAAGTGATACATTTTTAAGGCTGTTACGAGCTGTTATTTATGTCGAAGAAACTTTGATCACGTCAAGATGGCTACTGGGCGTATAGAATACTAGTGTCAAGGATTGAAAATTTTAAATTAATATGTGTTCTATTTCTGAAAATGTATCGGGAATTACCGGGTGCTGTTGAGACATTGCGTAGCTAGCTGGCGTGTTTACATGCAGAGTCCCAGGGCTTGCGGCCTGTGCGACGGTGGAGCTGGCGGAGTGGGGCCAAGCCCTGTCATTGGCGGACAGCCATTCGGCTGTTCCGCGGGCAATCAGCCCCCTGCAGGGCGCGGGCAGACCGGAGCTTTAGCGCCACAGCGGCAGGCGCGTCAAATGGTACGTCACATCTACGCGCAAGGCACGCCACTGCGACTTCAAGCATATTATTTTCTCAATCGGCGGGAAACACGTAGAAAGTTCAGAGCAGATGTATGAACTATATTTGCATATGTAATTTGCTTGGCACCCGTAGTCACGAAAAATAATTCCCGACAACTATTAATCCTTTTTTTTTTTCAGAAGAATTTTCTCGAAAGAAACTATACTGCTTCTACATTATAATACATGAATGCGTATTGACCTCTCCTAATATAATTCAGGTGACGAATGATGGACGGCAGATTTTCTTTGCGGCGAATTAAGAAGTTTATTTTATTACCGCGGCAGCTAAAAAAATATTCCAGATTTTTAATAAAACAAATATTACTATAATATCCTTACTGTATATGTATATATATCTTACCTTCCTGTTTGCGAGTTACGAATAAATTGCTATCCTAAAACTATCCCAAGCAGTTTCTTGTACACACTCGTTGATGCACGCAATGGTAGCCAGCAAGCACCGTGGAGTCGCGATACGGTAATCGGCGAGCTAGCGTCGAGGCGCCCCTCACACACGTGGTGGAAGTTAGATGCAGAACTGTTCTAAGTAAACAACCCGGTGTGGTTCTGAGATGGCTACCGCTTCCCTTTCAACTACTCGCCAGCGGCCTCTGGCTCAGAAATGACGTTTGCAATNAAAATCCCAAGCAGTTTCTTAGCCTACCTGAGGCTAAAAACGCCGCTGTTGACTCTTGTACACACTCGGTGATGCACGCAATGGTAGCCAGCAAGCACCGTGGAGTCGCGATACGGTAATCGGCGAGCTAGCGTCGAGGCGCCCCTCACACACGTGGTGGAAGTTAGATGCAGAACTGTTCTAAGTAAACAACCCGGTGTGGTTCTGAGATGGCTACCGCTTCCCTTTCAACTACTCGCCAGCGGCCTCTGGCTCAGAAATGACGTTTGCAATACGCGAGAGGTCTTGACAGTTTTATTCCCAAACCGTTTTAAGATGAAAATATTGTCGATATGTTGAGTTGTTTTATTTCAAAAAAGGATGTTGCATGCACGTGGCAACGCGCTCACAAACCCGGCAGGCGGGTGTTAACGATTTTCCACACAGTCTTATGTAAATACACAGGGGACGGTATTTCACACGAAACGTAGGAATACGGCAACAAGCATTTTGACCAATTCAGACTCAATGCACACAATTGTATACAGAACTCATAGGAGGGATATTCTCGGCCAGTGTTATGCACTGTGATGCTCAGCGTCCAATGATCTCCCTTGTCAGTAACCTATACATAAAGTCCATACCTAATTGGCTGTGACAACAAAACAAGTGCTGTGTACAGCTCTCAAAAATTATCTTATTTGCTGCATCTTGTAACTATAACATCAATGTGGGCCTCAAAAGTTTCAGGCCTAACATTCTTTATGGTAGGTGTTGGCATTTGGGGAGTGTTAGAATATTTGTTTGTAAACAAACAGCTCGTTGGCAACACTAATGTCCTTTTAGCAGTGAAGACCACTTCTCAGATCTGCGCAGTCACTACACTCTAAATCAAAAACAGTTTGAATTGAGTCAAATCAGTGAAAATAGTGAAAAGTATGCGACTGATAATCAGCGCCTGATAACTAATTAATATGAGCTAAATTTCACTGATTTATTTGTGATTCCCACTTAATGTCAAGAATTCCACTGCTATAGATAATTCGTTCCCAGTTAATTTGCTTGATTCTACCAGTCAGCAGTAGCTTATCAACTGACTTTCAGTGAATGTTATTTCAGTGATTGATATCACTGATTCGGACAGAGTGTAAGTAATCTGTCCAACCGTTAAGCCCATCACTCTAGTATTGAAACAGTGTAAATTGCTCCACATTATTTCAATTTGACCTTGAGCCAATGATTGCTGCTCCGCAAGAATATGTTGCAACCTATCGTGAAAAGTATATAACTTTACCAACATAACTGTTTATCTTTGAGTTTTTCTTCTACGAATGGGGACAACTATGACCGTGATCGCTTACGCAGACGTTCGAGGTTCGAATTCTAGGTAAGCCACATGCATATGCCGTTTTCAAATCACCTTTCTGTTGATTAATCGTCTTCCTGTCCCATATTGGCTTTTCAGCATGCACACGAGCGAAATAAAAAAAATCCAAGCAAATCATTGTCTCAAGGTACTGGTGCCCATAGCANCCTTTTCAGCATGCACACGAGCGAAATAAAAAAAATCCAAGCAAATCATTGTCTCAAGGTACTGGTGCCCATAGCATTCCACTTGTTATAATGCCAGTCTGAAGTATTTTATTAGCTCATCTTTAGAGCAAGGAACGAATGACTTCCCTTAGTGGCTCTATAGCTGTCGGAGTTATATTCCATTTTTATTGTTACTTACAACTTTTCTAAAGTGCTATTAAAGTTCTACTTCCATGCAATTCCTCCACCTCGTGCAAACAAAGCTTAACTAAGTGTAGAAAATTACACCTAAGGGACAGCTCACCATATTCGTACGCACTCAGTTTAATAATACTTTGCACGAGAACTATTTCGTACTAGGTATTACCAAAAGACATATATTTGCTCTGTTTTTATTCATATTAACTATAAATGTATTATTACAACTTGTAGGTATAGTTTTATGTAAAATTTTAATTGAACAAAAAAGGGATACTTATATGTTGACGGAAGTAATAAACGTTTGTGATACGCATGNTTATGTAAAATTTTAATTGAACAAAAAAGGGATACTTATATGTTGACGGAAGTAATAAACGTTTGTGATACGCATGTCATAGTTAGGAAACAACCAGACACGTGATACGCATGGCATAGTTAGGAAACAACCAGACACGTGATACGCATGGCATAGTTAGGAAACAACCAGACACGTGATACGCGTGGCATAGTTAGGAAACAACCAGACACGTGATACGCATGGCATAGTTAGGAAACAACCAGACACGTGATACGCATNTGTGACAACAAAACAAGTGCTGTGTACAGCTCTCAAAAATTATCTTATTTGCTGCATCTTGTAACTATAACATCAACGTGGGCCTCAAAAGTTTCAGGCCTAACATTCTTTATGGTAGGTGTTGGCATTTGGGGAGTGTTAGAATATTTGTTTGTAAACAAACAGCTCGTTAGCAACACTGGTGTCCTTTTAGCAGTGAAGACCACTTCTCGGATCTGCGCAGTCACTACACTCTAAATCAAAAACAGTTTGAATTGAGTCAAATCAGTGAAAATAGTGAAAAGTATGCGACTGATAATCAGCGCCTGATAACTAATTAATATGAGCTAAATTTCACTGATTTATTTGTGATTCCCACTTAATGTCAAGAATTCCACTGCTATAAATCATTTGTTCCCAGTTAATTTGCTTGATTCGCCAGTCAGCAGTAGCTTATCAACTGACTTTCAGTGAATGTTATTTCACTGATTGATATCACTGATTCGGACAGAGTGTAAGTAATCTGTCCAACCGTTAAGCCCATCACTCTAGTATTGAAACAGTGTAAATTGCTCCACATTATTTCAATTTGACCTTGAACCAATGATTGCTGCTCCACAAGAATATGTTGCAACCTATCGTGAAAAGTGTATAACTTTACCAACATAACTGTTTATCTTTGAGCTTTTCTTCTACGAATGGCGACAACTATGACCGTGATCGCTTACGCAGACGTTCGAGGTTCGAATTCTAGGTAAGCCACATGTATATGCCGTTTTTAAATCACCTTTCTGTTGATTAATCGTCTTCCTGTCCCATATTGCCTTTTCAGCATGCACACGAGCGAAATAAAAAAAATCCAAGCAAATCATTGTCTCAAGGTACTGGTGCCCATAGCATTCCACTTGTTATAATGCCAGTCTGAAGTATTTTATTAGCTCATCTTTAGAGCAAGGAACGAATGACTTCCCTTAGTGGCTCTATAGCTGTCGGAGTTATATTCCATTTTTATTGTTACTTACAACTTTTCTAAAGTGCTATTAAAGTTCTACTTCCATGCAATTCCTCCACCTCGTGCAAACAAAGCTTAACTAAGTGTAGAAAATTACACCTAAGGGACAGCTCACCATATTCGTACGCACTCAGTTTAATAATACTTTGCACGAGAACTATTTCGTACTAGGTATTACCAAAAGACATATATTTGCTCTGTTTTTATTCATATTAACTATAAATGTATTATTACAACTTGTAGGTATAGTTTTATGTAAAATTTTAATTGAACAAAAAAGGGATACTTATATGTTGACGGAAGTAATAAACGTTTGTGATACGCATGTCATAGTTAGGAAACAACCAGACACGTGATACGCATGGCATAGTTAGGAAACAACCAGACACGTGATACGCATGGCATAGTTAGGAAACAACCAGACACGTGATACGCATGGCATAGTTAGGAAACAACCAGACACGTGATACGCGAGGTTATTTTTCAAAGGTTTGATTTAAAAAGTGTGAAGATACCGCGAATAGACTACAGTACTGACGCATTTTCAAATGCGTTGGTGTTAACCGCGGGGTTGCACGTGTGCTAAACTGAACACAAACTACTTCTATAAACAGCTTACGCACTTAGGGGCTGTTACCCGATATTTGAACTCGGGAACTTACAGTCCAAGACAAACGCCACAGAGATCTCTCCCAGTGGGCTCGAAATGTGTATGCGGGGGAGAGTGGGATTGAGGAGGGGTGGGTGGGTGGAAGGAGAGCACAACAGGAAGGACAAGCGATAAAGTAGATTTTCAAGCGAGAGTAATCTCTTCGAAAATAAAAATAAGATACTACTACTGCGCTTACAAACGTTCGCGTTCCTTCTGTTCTACGGCTGGCTATGTAACGGCGAACGTGCTAAATATCACAACAGCAAACACGCAAACACAATGTCTTACTCGAAGATGGGACGCAAGACCCGTCGTCCTGTAAGCCAGGACAACCAACCACGGCACATAGATCTACCTCTCCAGAAAAAAATATTAACTACCTAGGGTGATATGGAAGATATGTTAGCTCAAAATATTTTCGCGATGCTCCAGCTCCTCTACCGATAGGCAACATACCTGCGGATCGAGTCCTAGCGACGCGTGTGCTGCTTTTCAGCTAGCTCCCTCAGATTTTCTCTTGCAAAGAAGCTGTCGGGGAGAACTGCCAAGCGGCTGTGTTGCTCATTTAAGTCCGCACAAGACTTCACTTCTTGTCTACTCATAGTCAGTTAGAATTCGGTAACTTGTCGCATTGAGCGGCGTTTCACAACCGAGTTCTTCTGCGCCGATGAAGGTGACGTGAGTTTGGAGGTGAAGCGTGGACGGAATGCAATGCGAAGGGGAATGGGAGGTACCCCGAGAAAATATGCGTGCAACGGCAACGTCCGTTACGTTTCCCACGTGCAAAATCTGGGTTTGACCTCTCCAGTTTACGAGTCTGGTTCTTCGTGGTGGGAGGAGAGTAGTCTAGCAAATACGCCACTGCTGCTTCCCTCTTAATTTTGCTGAACAAATTGGTGACATTTCTAGTTAATATCTTTGCAGCAAGAAAAACAAACAGAGGAAAATAATTCATAACAGCCCCACGATCAATCCTCGTGATACGTCAACCAAAGGTACGCATGGTGGAACTTCTTTTCAACAACGCGATTTTAGCGACGAAACCAGTGGCTAGGGAAATCACTCTGTGAGGAAGGGACTGACTATGGCTTGCATTAATCATTTGTTGTAATGTCCAATGTATGGGACGTTGCACGAGAAGTGATTCAATGATCTTAACTGTACACAGCAGTAAAGAAGCGGCAAATTAAGGAAATTCCTTAATTATGGGTGGTGCCATTTGTTGTTAAGAGACTACTTCACAGTCGCAAACAGTGAGTTTAAAGTACATTGCTTATTAATATAGAGGTACGAGAGACAGCTATACTGATACTTCAGAACGGTGACTTAAAAAAATTATTTATTTATTTGTGTCTGAAAGAATTAAGCAACCTTCAAGGCATTTCTTTGGAGTGATTCTGGTAAACCAACGAAAACCCAAAATGAGTATGGTTGGACTGGAAGCCGAATCAGTATCATCTTGAATGCGAGCCCACTGTGGTACCAATGCGCCACCTCTCTCTGTAGCATCAACCACACTCCTCTCCTAACATCAGAGTGCACCATTATTTTATTACCGTTCCAGTTGTTTCAACCCCTATAGCATAATTGACTTGACTCCAGCTTGAATCAAGATTGTCATGACAAGCCTGCAAGTTTGCTATGCAAGTTAGCGATCTTGAATAGAACTTGAATCAACCCTACTAGTTCTCTACGCGTCACGCTTGTAACAAGCTTGATTTGTAAAATTTGCTGCAATCTTGCGTTGGCAAACTGCAACTATAACTCAAGCCATCGCAAGTTTGCCATTAGCAAGTACGTGCGAGTCGTTCGTTTGAAATTTGGCTTGTATTAAGTTTGAATCACACGCGATATGGCAAGCGTTATCGGCAAGGAAAAGTCATGTAAAATGTCAAGTTTGCCATAATCTTACTTGCTATCTAAGAACAACAATCAAAATACTACAGAACGTCTTTCCATTAAGTGCTCTGTTGTAGCAATAAGATTGGAACACTCCTAGATTTTCGCGGGTGGGAATTGTGCCGGATGATGCCGCCGGTCGGCGGGTTTTCTTGGGAATCTCCCGTTTCCCCCATCCCTTCATTCCGGCGCTGCTCCATAATCACCTCAATCACCCTCATCGGCTCTCAAGACCTCGCTGTTGAGCCGCCCAAATTTCTTCTTTCACGATTCCCACATGCGAAAATCAGGGAGCGACTCTGCCGGGAATCTAACCCGGTTCACCTAGGTGGGAGGCGAGTAGTCTAACAACTACATCACTGTGGCTCCACGGAAATGGGTACAAAAATCTTATTCCTACAGAGACATATTTTTCTTGGTTATCTGCCGTAAAGGTTCATTAAAAAAAATAATCAGTTAATCGTGAACTGGCTGCATGCCACTCGCCCCAGAGCTAAAAATATAACAGCCAATGAAGTGGCTTGAATGTGCAGAGAACCGCGGAGCCTAGCCTTCAGACCGCTGAAAGTAACATAGGGGTTTTCTGGGTGGCTAGACCGATATGAAGTGTTCGTTTTGGTGCCCAATACGCATGGCTTATAAAAGGTACCTGTTCGCAGTCCCAAAAACGAATGTGGCTCACAAAGATTCCATTTACCTATGAGCAGTGGAGGTTGCTGAGTGTACGAAATTTCAGTAAAAAACTTGTATCTAGGGTGCATTTTTAGTAATTTTGTCTTACATCAATACGGATGTTCTTTTATTTTCAGAGAAGTTGTGGTTAATATAATGTAGTGTTCTTGTTAGATGTTAATACAAATTAGAGAAACGACGTAACTATATCCATGTGAGCATTGTTTTCAAGGGCAGAGGAATATTCATACTAGCGTGGTCTGAGCAGCAAATTAAAGAAAGGAAGCGAAATGCAAGAGATTTCAATGAGATAGGCAACAACAGGTAGAATTCCGGAAAATTAAAGGATTCTTAACATTTTCATTTAAATGTGGTTAGAATCTATGTAAATATACCATTGACAAAATCTTTTACGTCAAACAAAATTAACTTCAGCGTCTTGTTTGGGCGCATAAATTTTATGATAGCAACACATACAAAAATTGTTGGAAGAGACACTGTAAAACATAAGTTACTGAATTTTTTTTCAGGCTACGTTTAGATAGTGCGCATATAGTGACCTTATGAGATTAATAATTTTTATCAGAAACTGTGACTGATATATCAGCTGTACCGCGAATATTAAAAATAATATTCTACCGTCCATACAAGTGACACACGTCAACGTAAAGCAAATTAATAAAAATAATTCTAAGGCATGACGTTATATTGCGAGTGTAATGTTTAATTATTTGGCCAGTGAAGTTAGTATTTCTTTTTGTTTTATAAACATTAGAGTACGAATTTGCAAATTTGTAACACATTTACTTTACTAACAATTCCACAATTTCACTTGGATTGCAGGTGAGTACGGTGATGAGGCTCATCCCAATGTCAATTTTACACATGGCGGAAGGATAGAACATAAGTAAAAGTAGCTGATAAGCAAAGCTTTCAAAATTGCTTGATTAACTGTGAACATTCTATAGTAGTGTGATCTGGTAGGTTTTGGCACATGGGATATAGGATCGGAATGGCAGTTTCGTGCTCGGCGGTGTAGGATGCAGGGAGTCGGAAACTTAAGCCACCTACCATGTTGAATTTCGTCACATCCGATAGATAAAAAGTAACAGTTTTCCCCAAAAATCATTTCTGGTGTAAATGATTTTGTCCAAAAAATACCTTTATCCCCAAAACGCTTGACAAAAAATGGGTAAAATGTATCGATGGAGTCTTCAAATATAAGCAAAGCGAATTCGATGCTCTGTATCAGGTCCGGTGACTCAGCAGCAGTGGCCCCAATCACCATCATCCACCAACCTCCAACACAACCCCTCCCACACCCCACCCACA
>NQII01000398.1:559780-609856 GCA_002778355.1 Clitarchus hookeri | reverse complement strand
ACCCATATCACCTCAACCTCCCACCACCCTCACCTACATCACCTCAACATCCCACATCCCCATACCCTCCCCCTTCCCTTCCTCCTACCCACCAAAATCCACCACTCGTATTTCACTTTCCTTAACACCTACCCTTTTCCCACAATGCAAACCTCTCCCCCTCTCCTAAACACTCTCATCACCACAACCTCCTCACCACAGCACTTCTCCATACCACCATCACCATCCCCTCTCTTCTAGGAAACCCATACCCAACTTCATCCATCCTAATCGCAAACAACCGGGGGAAATCATAATAAAATATTAAAAGTTCAAAAAAATGTTTGACAATTTCCCAAAAAAATTATAAGCTAGTATTCATAAAAGAATTGTATAAACATTGAAAAAATCCATAAAATATTCAGGAATTAAATATCTGAAATATCTGTAAAAACTTACATGTAAAGCATCGTTTTCACTTTACACACTTAAGGGTGCATACAATAATGCACGCAGTCACTCCTGATAGTGACCAGTAGATGACTAAACACCCGCTTATATATTTCAGTAGCTATATAGTCGGTCAGTCTGCCGGTCCCCTCAACATCACTCGTGATTAGCTTAAGCCATATCAAAGGACCATACCAGCCAACCATGCCAACC
This sequence comes from Clitarchus hookeri, assembly GCA_002778355.1. Taxonomy (NCBI): domain Eukaryota; kingdom Metazoa; phylum Arthropoda; class Insecta; order Phasmatodea; family Phasmatidae; genus Clitarchus; species Clitarchus hookeri. Next base: position 609,214 of record NQII01000398.1, on the reverse strand, counting down.
AATCAACCAGACCAACTATACAAGCCAACGACTGTCCAAACCCAAGACCAACTATCCAACTATCCATACCAGCCAGCTTGACAAGCCATCCATTCCTGCCAACTATACCTAATAGCCATAATGACCAACTATTATTGACTCTACCCAAAACTGGCTTCTGCTGAGATCAACTCCTGTCAAACTGAATATAATAATGAACAAGACCAAACAACATGACTAACTGGCCATATCAACCACCTGTACCAAAAGACAAAGACGACCAATCTCAAAAAAATTCGTCTAATACGAATCTCATTGCTAACATCTTCGTGCAAAACTTCATAAAATATTTGCGAATCTTCATAAATCTTCACAAAATCTGCGCTAAACCGTCTCAATTTGTTATAAAAACATTGCCCAACCATACATAATGGACATTCAGAGCGACCATACCAACCAACATCAACAGACCATCTCCCCATTAGTCACCCATTTTTTTATGGATGATTTGTAAGGTTCGCTGGTAAGGGTGGTTGGTCTGTCGGTGTTGGTTGTTCTGATGGCACAGAGTGGAATTTGGTGTGTTGGGTTCGTATGGCAGGCTGGTTCATATAAGCAGTGCTTATGGGTGGTTTGTATACTAGGCATGGTCAGTTCGTATAGGCAGCTGGCATGGAGGATTTGTATGGTTTGTTGGTATCGTCGATTCGTATGTTTGGCTGGTATAGATGGCCTGTATGGGTGGTTCGTATAGTTGGTCTTGCTAGGCTGTTGGCCTGGTAGGGTGGCATGGGTTTTTGGGGAATATGATCAGTTTGTATGCCCAGTCGGTCTTGTCGTGTTGTTGGCTGGGTTGGTATGGATGTTTGATGGCTCATATGATTGGTTTGAATAGGTGGCTGGTATGGGGGGTGGGGGGGTGGTTCGTTAGTTTTGGTTGGTCTGGTTGTTCGGAATGGCCATTTGGTATTGTTAGGCAAGGTTTTTGCAATGATTTGAGACGTTTTAGCAAATATTTACGAGGATATTGCACTAAGAGGTAAGAATGAGATTGACATTCTTTGTCTGTTGGTATAGATGTTTAGTATGGGTGGTTGGTCTTGCTGTTTGGCCGTGTTCATTATTGTATTCAGTGTGGCATGAGCTGGTCTCTGCAGAAGTCGGTCATGGGTGGAGTTAGTCGTTGGACAGTATAGTTGGTATGGTTTGCTGGTCTGGTTGGTTACTATGTTGGCTGGTAGTCGTCTGATATGGCTAGCTATTTAAGTTCATTCTGTATGGTTGGTCGTTTGGCCCGGTGGGCTGGTATGGCTCTTTGTATGGTCAGTTGTGGGTGAGATATTTTGCAAAGTTTTTAAAAGTTTTAACAAAGATTTGCGAAGATTTTGCGAAGTTTTTGTTAAGTTGGTGTGTGATTGCTAAAAGGCTTGTGTGTGTGTCTACAACAGCAAGGTTTTAATATGCATCAAGTCAAGGACACAAGCTTGGGTCAGACTCTAGTGAGGCGGAAAGTGAAGGATCTGGTGCTTGCCCTTAATAATTCTCTTAAACAGGGTTGGATGGGTAGACCATCTTTCAGGCACATAATCTGGCTGCACGAGGTGAGTCCCCTGGACAGCTGGGGCAAGAGTGGTTGCTGGCTTACCTTTCACAAGCCTCACCCGAGGCTGAAATGTGCTGGTAAGTGCGGTTCTGGGGCTGGTGAACATTCAGAGGATGCAGCCGGCAGGGGTGTCCAAGAGCTATCCCTCGCTGGATGCTGGGTCTGGATGCCTGGGTAGGCATCGATGGGTGTCCGGTTTCCGAAGTCTGGGTGCGATGTTCTGGCTGCAGATGCTGGATCAATCACCAGGGGGCAAGCCCAGCTGGATGTAGGTGACCATGGGATGCGCAGATCCAGGGGTTTTAATAAGGGGGTCAAAGAGGTTGGGGGAGAGGACTTTGAGGCAAGTCCTCAACAGTTGATGGCAGCTTGAGCTCGTTCCTAGAGAGGAGTGGGGAAGGCAACCGAAAGCTGGTGTGGGTGGGTTACCCAGATACTGACTATATACTAGGACAGCAGTTGTTCTTTGATCGCTCCACTTGATACACCTGCAAGTTAATGGAATGGACAGAAAGTTCTACTTTTCATGCCCGCAATGAAGTGGCAGGCATAAATATAAAGTGTACCCAGAGGTGAATATGTCACTCCTAGTCGGGCCTGGCACTCTGTCCAGCGGATCTTGATGTTGTGGATGGAGTGGGTTAACTGACTCGGTAGCCTAACCGCTTCGTCGTGTAGTCTTTCTAATAGGGGGCTCTACCATACTGCACTCCATGCACCTCTACATACCCTGTATACAGTATCTGTGGCCTGTGAATGTGTAGGGTTTATTGACTCACGGGTTGTCTTCAGGCAGGGGAAAGCCTGTGATTCTACTCTAAAGGCGAAAATCAGTTCAAAGCTGTGGTTCCCTGCCGCTCCCTTGCAGGATGACACTCGCCAGGATTGATGTACAGTTGACTCTAAAAATGTTATTCGGGGGTTAGACTGAAATGTGTGTGTTTATTCCATCCAGAATAAAACATGGTGACCCATACTATCTCCTGTGTTATACCAATTCGCTAGGTAACCTATGGAAGTGAAAGTAATGTGACAGGTGAAGGGGCCTCCCGGGATAACAATAGCAACAACTAGTTAGTTATGAGAACAACTAAACCCAAACTGAAACACTGTTAGTCCTGAAGTGACTCTTAGTACCACTGCAGTGTAAGTCTGGTAAGTAGTGGGTTTGACGGCAATATCAAGGGGGAAGCATCAACTCTTCGGGATTGCAGCTGGTGAGCTTGAAGATGTCTGGTCACTGGTCACTGTTACTCGCGGGTGGTTCACCGTTAGGGCTCCTCGAGTAGAGCGTGAGTAGAGAGCAACATGTGCTGAAGCGAGCTACTGAGATCAACTGTCGTTTCTTTGGGTTGCGCGGCCTTATATATACATAGCCGGGGGTGCCTCGTGTCTCGTCGATCGTTTGGGATATTCGGACGAGTGACTCCCCCTCCCAGTGCGACCTAGATGCACCGGCCCGGCGATTGCGAAATGACCGGGGTAGTTTTCCTTGTTGTGCTGATGGTATCCGGTGTCCACTTAGACCAACTCACCTGCATTGCCTAGCTGTTATACATCGCGTGGGGATTTTACTAGGCGGGGGCGGTATGGTTGATTATAACTTAGGTCCCTAAATCAGCTCTCCTGCCCTCGGAAGCAGTCGGTAGTGGTTCAGTTCTCACTGGGGCACATGTCTGCGGATAAGATGATGCGTAGTTGGCAAAAAAAAGTAAGTATAATTTGTCAAACTTTTGCGAAGTTTTTGCTTGAAGTGGTTAGCAATTATATTCGTACTAGGCGACTTGTTTCGAAATTGCTTGTCAACAACTTTTGGTAGAGATGGATGGCATGGATGGTTGTTCTTGCTGGTTGATCTTGTCCATTGTCCATTGTTCTTGTCAGTTTGGGAGGAGTTGGTCTCGGTAGGAACCAGTCTTCGGTGGAGTCAGTCTTTGGTGCGGTCAGTCGTTGGCTAATATGGTTGATCTGTATGGTTGGCTGGTATGGTCATTCGGTATGGTCCTTAATCATGGTCTTCTGGTAATGGTCATACTGAATGACTGGTCGGCATGATCGGTTGTTATAGTTGGCTGATCTTGATGATCGGCTGGAATGGTCGTTTGCGATGGCCGATTCATATGGTTTGATTGTTGGCTGGCATGGTTGGTTCGTACTTTTAGTTGGTACTGATAGCGTGTATGGTTGGCTCATATTGTTGGTAAGTTTAGTTTTCTGGTGTGATTGGTTCGTATGGCTGACCGGTAATGATCGGTTCATGTGGTTGTTTGGTATGGCTGGGCCATGGGGTCGGCTGGTATAGTTTGCATGTATGGATGGTTTGTATGATCCATTCGTATAATTGGGTGTCAAGTTCAGATCGTATGGCTGGCTGGTATGGTAAGTTCGTTTAGTTCGTTGGTATGGTTGGTTTGTATGTTTGGCTGCTATGATCTCGTATGGATGATTCGTATGAATGGTTACAGGTGAAATATTTTGCGAAAGTTTGCGAAGTTTTCGCGAAGATGTTAGCAATATGTTGCGGCATATGGATGTCTTATCTATTGTTCTATTCAGTTTTGCAGGATTTGGTTTAGCCAGAAGCCAGCATTGGGTGGAGTCAATCTTGTGTGTAGATAGTCATTGGCCGGTGTGGCTGGTCGGTTTGGTTGGCTGGTCTGGTTGGTTAGTTGGACTTGTCGGATAGTATGGTCCTTTGGCATGGTCTGAGCCAATAACGAGCGATGGTGTGGGATTCGGTAGATTTACCGACTATATAGCTGATGAAATATATATAGGCGGGGGTTCAGTCGTCTGCTGGTCACTCTATCAGGAAGGGCTGTGTGCACTGCCGTCTGTGCGAGAATCGAACCCTCGAGTGGGTAAAGCGAATGCAACAATCACGTGCAATTATTCAAATAATTTTTATCTTTTAATTATAATGCTTAAATATTTTCTTAATTTTTTCCAATTTTCATACAATCTTTTATATCTGCACCCTTTTAATTTTTCTGGTGAAATGTTCAAACATATTTTGGAACTCCAATTGATGAGGGGGGGTTGAGAAAAGGTGAGTGAGGGGCGGAAGGAGAGAGGGTGGGAGAGGGTGGGGAAACGGAAGTGGTAAGATATGGCGGAGTGAGGAATTGGGGGAGTGGTATTTGGACGGTGATGGAGTGTTGGCATTGGGATTTTGAGGTAAGTCATGGGCGTTTGGTTGGTGAAGGGGATTTGGATAGTGAAGGGCGGGAAAGGAGGGGTATGGAAGGTGGGGAGGGTTTGGTTTTTGAGGGAGGGAAATGGGGTTGGAGGTGTGGTGGGTAATGGGCTGTGTGGTAGTGTGTTGCGGGATGGTGGTTGGGAGCCATGGCTGCTGATATGCCTGATCTGCTGGCCCTGGTTCGGAGCCTCGAATCCGTTTTGCTCATTTGAGAACTTGACCAATACATTTCCCCCATTTTTCAGAATTTTTTTTTGGCAAAATTATTCATTTCTAAAGTTATTTTCAGATAAAACCGGTCAATTTTTATTTTTGGACATGATTAAATACAATATGGCGGGTGACTCCAGGCTTCGACTCCCTGCATCCTACGCCACCGAACATGAAACTCCGACTCCGATGCCAGATCCCATTTGCCAAAACCTACCAAAGCACACTACTGTTTCTACCACAATGTATTAACCACGTCTAGCTGACTGCAGCAAGCCACGTTGGAACATCAGGCGGTAGTCTCGACGACAATCGCGACGTAGACCATAAGAGTGATCGTTGTCTCTGCCAGCTAGAGTGTTAAGGTTGCAGAAGAGGCAAGCAGACACAGAAAATACGTGACTTGGGGTCCTTTTAATGTAGGTATGCCCACAGTATCTGGCTGGTTTGCGAACTAGTAAAACTTCAAATAATATGTTTTATGTCGCACGACTGCATACAGAAATACTAAACACGGGAACATCCTGATCGTATGAGTTTTCAAAACATGGAAGCGACTGGGAGCTCATAAAATAAAGGCATATATATATAGTAGGTTTGTGTTCGAGTTGGAGTACATCCGCTTACTTAAAACGCTAACTTTTTGAACAATAGTGTACAGACAGCTGATATTAAGTAAGTATTTTGCATATAGAACTGTTGCAACAGTATTTAAGTTAGAGTTACACATTGACTTTACCTACGTACAACTATGTATATGGCCCTGAGTCATTCCGTGGTTTGGAGGGTAGTATCGCCTTTCTGGGCTCTTGGGCACATAAGCGAGATGCCTCAATGTAAATGATTGCCAAGGACCAGTGGCAAACGAGATCTAGCCGTGTAGCTGGGGCGGTACGCATTTTCACCACACTGAACGACGGCAGAGCGGAATACACCAGCCAGCTTCACCTCTGTGTAACTTTGCCTCAAGTTCATACGTTTACGTATATGTTCCCTGGAAGTGATATCAGGGCTGTTCAAATTACAAGTGAAGTAACCAAGTACAAAAAGGAAAAATACAATGTGTACTCCTTCCGCCCTTGCGACTTACATGTGTCACCATTTTGAAAAGTATTTTGGGCACTAGAGTTAATTTTCACCACATTCATTTACTAAAAGTCTGGAAAAGAAATTTAATGTTTTAATTAGTATAAAATAATCGCACCAAGCCAGAAAATTTTTTATATGTTCTTCANGCAGAGCGGAATACACCAGCCAGCTCCACCTCTGTGTAACTTTGCCTCAAGTTCATACGTTTACGTATATGTTCCCCGGAAGTGATATCAGGGCTGTTCAAATTACAAGTGAAGTAACCAAGTACAAAAAGGAAAAATACAATGTGTACTCCTTCCGCCCTTGCGACTTACATGTGTCACCATTTTGAAAAGTATTTTGGGCACTAGAGTTAATTTTCATCACATTCATTTACTAAAAGACTGGAAAAGAAATTTAATGTTTTAATTAGTATAAAATAATCGCACCAAGCCAGAAAATTTTTAATATGTTCTTCAGGAAAGTTTTTAAAGACGAATTCATGATAAATCTTAATATACTTAAAAACAAACATTATCATAAAATCAGCATGACTATATAAATGTGACGTTGAGTTAATAAGAAATACACTCTTTACCTGAACTTGTGAAAATTTAGCAAATAAGTGAAAACTAGTGAATATGGCACCACTGGTAATCAGTGACTATTAATGATGTCTGAATTTCATTGATTTATATGCGATTCCCAGTGTATGTCGAAAATTCCACTACCATAAGTTACTTGTTCCCAGTTCACTCCCCAGTCGGTAGGAGCTTATCAATTGCCTTTCAGTAATGTCGTATTACATCCTTTGACAATTGTGCCTCGTAACAGAGAAGCAATACATTCTAAGCCGAAACCAGTGATATGATTAGTTAATAACTATAGTATTTTAATACCAACTTGCACACTAAGTTTGTCAAATTTTGCTACCCACTGGTATTCGTCCTTAAGAATTTTTATGTTTCTATCAACACTTTCCTCTTTTTCTGTCAGCTTTTATTATACTTTAATAATAATTATATTTGCCTGATCAAACAAATGCACAGTCATTCTTCCTCGGATCGTAGCCATATGTGGCAATGGCTAGTTATTAATTTAATAGTAATGTTGTTTTTATATACTGTATATTTCAACACATTATTGGTTATCTTTTAAAAAGTTATGCCTGTTTATTTTATATAAATTTAAGTTTTTAAATTTAAAGTACATTTTTTAAATCCAATTTTCTGGATTGTAGGTTTTATCGAAGCAAACGATCATGCTTTTACGAATTTGTCTAGTACGAACCTGAATGTAAGTAAAGTATGCAAATGTAAAAGCTTACATATATATATATATATATATATACTTAAATTCGGAAACGGCATTAGTTTCCTTTTTTNTGCAAATGTAAAAGCTTACATATATATATATATATATATATACTTAAATTCGGAAACGGCATTAGTTTCCTTTTTTCAGCTAGCAGGCGGATCACTACTCTCTCAAGCCGTTTCAGGAGCAAACCAGAATTTTTATGTGAAGAAATTCGTTGTTAGCAGCAAGCGATCCATGTCGTACCTTCATGGTAANTGCAAATGTAAAAGCTTACATATATATATATATATATATATACTTAAATTCGGAAACGGCATTAGTTTCCTTTTTTTCAGCTAGCAGGCGGATCACTACTCTCTCAAGCCGTTTGAGGAGCAAACCAGAATTTTTATGTGAAGAAATTCGTTGTTAGCAGCAAGCGATCCATGTCGTACCTTCATGGTAACGGATGAACCGGTGAACAAAAGGCGCGAACGGCACCGGCCGTGCCCCAAACACAGAGTACTTAACAGTACAGAGGCGAAACAGCGGTTTACACTACGCCAGAAAAATGGCGTCAATGGCCAGCAATATGTTAGAGCTCCATTCTCCAGTTAGCGCCTAATAACCAACTCTTCAGCCGGCAGCCTAGTCAGTGGGAAACATTTCGCAGCATTCTGTAGCCAATCAGACACAAGGCGCGTCACGAGACCCCCGCGCAGCCAATGAGAGANAGGAAACATTTCGCAGCATTCTGTAGCCAATCAGACACAAGGCGCGTCACGAGACCCCCGCGCAGCCAATGAGAGAATGGGTGCACCAACATCAAAGAAACCACCACGCCATTTTGCCTCTGTGTACGTATCTACTCTGTGGCACAGATATGGCGGAACGCTGGCGTGGAGAGCCAGCAAGTGCCATGGGAAGTTAAGAGTGTACCTAGGGCTAATCAGGACTGGATCATTCCGAGGCTCCTCCCTGCGATCGTTCGCGGGTTCAAGGGCGAGTGGCAGTTGAACCACGCTCTTTATTCTCTTGAATCTCTGCCAGCTACGTCAGATGGGTGGTACAAAATTCACTATGGCAGTGTCCATACCAAGATAGTAAAACATACTTAAAAAGAACTGAAACGAGGGAATACAATGGATTAATTCGCCTTTCAATATGGCGAATTTGGTTCAATTCCCGATGGTGTCAAGCCTATATATTCGCTTGTAGGTTACGTAGTAGATGTTACAGTTGGCTTGTGGTTTTCCTTGGGGTATTCAATTTACCCCCGCAATGGTATTCCATTGCTGCTTCATCTTTTACTCGCTTAAATTTGTAATCGTTAAACACTTGAGCGGTTGAGCACCGCTTACATCTCACACGATCAAGTGACATTCTAACTTTTAGTAGCCTATTGGTGGTTTATTCACACTTTTTGAATCAAACCTTTGAAAAATCTCCCTATATATGACAAGCTTGGTTGATTCCTAAATATGTCATGTATCACAATCGTTTTATACTTGTGTTAACATAAAAGTACTTTATTTTTAGTTATATTTAACTTGTTCTTATCATTTATATATATTTTTAATATTAAATTTATAATTAACATGAAAAAACAGGGGAAATAGGTGTGTTGGTAATGCCTAGTAAGAAATATATTATGAAAAATATTACTACACTGAATGCGCATGAATCTTAGTGCGGTGCTCCTGTAGTGTAATTTTCAAGACACAGTTAAGCTTTGCCTGCATGTAGCGGAGGAATATCCTGGAAGTAGAACTTTGGCAGTGCTTTAGAAAAGTTAAAAGTAACCATGAATGGACTGTACATGCATAACTACATTACTGATATGCCAGTTCTGCTTCCATCAAGCTAAACGTTATGCTTTTAATAAGGTGTCAAAGTGATCAGTAACCGCCATCTTGCATTTACGGAATTTTCGTCACAACCTGCCTCACATATCTTGGGTTTTATTGTAGGCATCGTCAAGACTTAGGGCATTTTGTACACATTTTCTAAAACATGTGTTGCTTGACTGCTGTTGATAGTATGACTTCTGTGAACGTCGGCAAAAATAAATGCTTATTTCTTGCCGGCAATCACTAGTCAAAAATAAACGAAGGCAGTGAAGCTGTAACAATTTGATAAAGCTTGAGAAGCTATTTACGATGTCTCAAGCTAAATTTCGTTAAACATTCTTAAACAGAACTTATGACAAAAAAATTGTCAAACCAAAATGGCGGGGACTGATCCTCCTTAAGAACATAAACTAAAGATGAGGTAGACTTATTTCCTTCCTCTGCACATTTCCTCAACATTTACTCACGAATTGCCATAATAAATGTTAATATCACATATTCAAACAGTGACCTGTCGTTCTTTTCTTTTTACTTTCGCTAGAAACCTGCCCTTGTACTTGCTTTGAAGAACGCTGGCCTATTTTTAAACGTGTAGCACTCTAGAGGCCACGAAGGAAAGGAAAATGGCCGTCAAATAAGGAGGCGGTCGATAATTAGGGGAGATATTTTTCTGTCAAAACGAATTCAAAGCAAGTAATACTACAAAATACTGTAGCGTCGTTTATTTTACACGACTTGACGAAATTCTTCCGACACATCGCAGANAATCGTTTTATACTTGTGTTAACATAAAAGTACTTTATTTTTAGTTATATTTAACTTGTTCTTATCATTTATATATTTTTAATATTAAATTTATAATTAACATGAAAAAACAGGGGAAATAGGTGTGTTGGTAATGACTAGTAAGAAATATATTATGAAAAATATTACTACACTGAATGCGCATGAATCTTAGTGCGGTGCTCCTGTAGTGTAATTTTCAAGACACAGTTAAGCTTTGCCTGCATGTAGCGGAGGAATATCCTGGAAGTAGAACTTTGGCAGTGCTTTAGAAAAGTTAAAAGTAACCATGAATGGACTGTACATGCATAACTACATTACTGATATGCCAGTTCTGCTTCCATCAAGCTAAACGTTATGCTTTTAATAAGGTGTCAAAGTGATCAGTACCCGCCATCTTGCATTTACGGAATTTTCGTCACAACCTGCCTCACATATCTTGGGTTTTATTGTAGGCATCGTCAAGACTTAGGGCATTTTGTACACATTTTCTAAAACATGTGTTGCTTGACTGCTGTTGATAGTATGACTTCTGTGAACGTCGGCAAAAATAAATGCTTATTTCTTGCCGGCAATCACTAGTCAAAAATAAACGAAGGCAGTGAAGCTGTAACAATTTGATAAAGCTTGAGAAGCTATTTACGATGTCTCAAGCTAAATTTCGTTAAACATTCTTAAACAGAACTTATGACAAAAAAATTGTCAAACCAAAATGGCGGGGACTGATCCTCCTTAAGAACATAAACTAAAGATGAGGTATACTTATTTCCTTCCTCTGCACATTTCCTCAACATTTACTCACGAATTGCCATAATAAATGTTAATATCACATATTCAAACAGTGACCTGTCGTTCTTTTCTTTTTACTTTCGCTAGAAACCTGCCCTTGTACTTGCTTTGAAGAACGCTGGCCTATTTTTAAACGTGTAGCACTCTAGAGGCCACGAAGGAAAGGAAAATGGCCGTCAAATAAGGAGGCGGTCGATAATTAGGGAAGATATTTTTCTGTCAAAACGAATTCAAGGCAAGTAATACTACAAAATACTGTAGCGTCGTTTATTTTACACGACTTGACGAAATTCTTCCGACACATCGCAGATGCTTTGTTGCGAATCACGGACCTTCAGTATCGGAGTTATAGGCTATTCACGGTAAAACGTGCACTATCGAGTGCCCTGCTTAAGATATACTTGTATGCACATTATGCATTATTCCGCTATATGTAAAATTAGCATTGCTAAGGGCCTGATCACTTTGTTCATGTGTCGGTCAAGTGAAACTGTAAAATTATTAGAAAAATTAATATTTTACAAATTTGCTGATTCTTATACTTTTATGCATTAAAAGAAGAAAATAAAATAAATAATTTCAGTATTCACTAATATTTAACTAACATTTTTAATTCCGAGTTAAGACATGGAACTACTTTCCCTCCATCGTTACCAACTTTACTGGGCGCACGTCAGTCAGTGTGCTCGTTAAAATACATGCAAGTACATGTGAGTGAAATATGTCAAAAGTTGATTTCAAAAGTATTTAAATAACCGTGAACACTTCATATCAAGTTTTTATTGGCCCACTCACGCAGGGGAATTGGCTTATCATACAGACAGCAACCAATAGCGGGAAAGAATCAAATAGGTAAGTCGAAACCGTATTGAACTTCGTTTCGAACTATGATCTTGAAATGGAAAAGTCACTTGCTTCACCTACGAGCTGGAACCGGAAAAACTCACGAGTTATTTTGAGGACAACTTGGACTTTGAACACTAGTTAGGTATATTTGCAATTTTTTCACAGTTTACTATATATGTCCTGCAGGACAGTGAGACAAAAACAAACTTGCAAGAAAATAAGGACTGTGTCACGAGCTACGCTGGTAGCGCAGAACTAAGTCTCCGTGTTCCAACATCGGGCTGCTTTTCTGCCAATACGACTATCATAAACGATGTTAGTCGAGGAGCCAGCTCTGAAAAGTGGTCGTAAAAAGCGGAGATTTTTTAAATATAGAAGTTAATGGGACTTACTAGCCTGGATCTATTTCTGCTAGTCTGCCGCCTCAAAGCGGGTCGGTTAAGATATGGCAGACGTTTGAAATTGCGAAAATTCGTCAAAATTGCAAGTATTTACGGAGAGCTGAAACTTGGATAGGAGGTACTACATGACACGAATATAACGAAAAACCATGTCTGCCACCCCGTACCCGGTGGGAAGTACTGGCAGACGACACTTGAAAAAGTGCACTTTTTGTGAAGGAAATGAAACTGTATGCGGACTTTTGAAATTTCGGCCATTGAAACTAACCGACATGGAGAGACGAATAAACTTAGTCTGCCGGCAATAATCCGGTGGAAAGTACTGGCAGACGGAACTTGAAATTCAGCATTTTGTTCCGAGAATGCCGTTCAGAAACATTTAGGGCAGTGTTGTAACTTCAAATCCTCCACTCCCCCAGTTTCGAAGATGCAATTTTCGCTGAGGTACGCACAACTTCGCGTTCAATCGACATTTTCAAAAGTAAAGGCTTACTGACAAGTTTGACATTCAATTTTTACTGACGTCATTGGTGATGAAATTAAGATTAATGTGACTAAGAGAGAATAGCCCCAAGACCACCTGTGTACACAAAAGTAAAGGGTGTGTTCTCTACCTGTCGTGAGTTGGTGAGGAAAATTCCACTAGGCACCCCCCAGGTAATAAGGGAGAGGGGAAAGGCTGAAGTTGTAGCAAGCCGTAGTTCAGTCAAGTCTATAATTGCGATGCGTTTGTTTCGCCGTGCATGGAACTGATTACATTACGATCCATTATTACTCAAGGTAAGTCTATCAGATGTTTTCTTTCTTACTTTTTTTTAATAATTGAGCATAAACACCACTGTACAAACAGAAACCGGCACTGCCATGTAAAATAAAAATGCCTTAACTGCAATGTTAAAAAAAATTGTATTTTTAATTAAAATTGAAGCATATTTTAAGTTCTGGGTACTTCAGAATGTACATTTTGCAAGAAAACTTTTTTGAAGTACGGCATTCATAGACTAATAATTATGATAGTTGTATGTTAAATAATAATAATGGTACTAAAGTTTATAAAATAATTGTACATTTATTTTAGTTATGAAAATACAGTGAAACATTGTTANTCGTTTGATTTATTATTCTCTGAATAATACACCTATTTAATCGGTTGTCTGTCCGCTGTCCGGGCCATTTTTACCCGAAGGAAAAGTCTAAAAAAATCTGAAATTTCGCACAGTCTCCATTCGGGCCCTAGTTGGTCCCTCAAACTCGGCAGCCCGATCCAACCACACCCTGGGTTACTGTGGGTTAAAAATGTAGTTTTTCGAGCTTATTTCTCTCCTATCCACCCTACCAAGCTCAAATTTGGAAATGAGCCTTTGTGGGACTGCTGAGTAATAATGATGAGGCGGCGCCCTACCCTGATCAGCTGAGTGAGCTACGAAACTAATTTCTCTCTTATCCATCCTACAAAGCTGAAATTTGGAATGCAGCTTCTGCAGGATTGCAGAGTAAGAATGACAAGACAGCGGCCCACCCTGATCAGCTGAGTGTAACTCTATGGGAAATTTTGGCTTTCCAGTGCAGCCATAGTTCTATCCATTATAAAATTCTACGCATGAATAATATACACTTGTGCAAACTCTGCAGCGTTTTTTAAAATCACAAAATGAACATCGTGGGACATGAAAATATAATTCGTAGAAGTTGAGACGTTCTCCTTGAAAATAATATCCTTAGGGACGGTGATTTGTGTGAAGGTAAAACGCCTTACGGGCGAGTTGAGGCATTTCAGCTTCGAAAATATTCCAAAAACGTTAATGATAAAAGTTAATACTATTTCCAAAAAACTCCTTACGTGCAATTAACCGATTACAAATTTTTTTTTTGCGATTTTTTTTAAATAGTTGAGTTGAGTGAATTCCTATCGATGTTCCTCCAAAGAATGGGGTTACTAGAATGTACTGCGGGGAACCTACAGCGGGGTTTCTATGGAAAACATTGAGGCGAAGTTTTGAAAAGTTTGGTTTTTGAAGTTGAGACGTTCTTATTTCACACGGCAGTGTACTTATCAGTATCAGGACTTATTCAAAGTAGTCCCCAATCTGGAATTTTGAAGTCACCTGATTTTTCTTGGTAGAAAAATGAAATAAATATTCCTGACTTAAGAATTAATACAGTGTGTTTCTGTGTTCAAACAAGGGGGGAAATTTCTCCAAATGGAATAAATTCAATTCTATTTTCTGAGAACGAGAACAATGAAAAAGTGTGCACTAATACTATATTAAACTCTGAAACGAAATACTATTCTCAATAATTCTAACGTAGTCTACATTCTCAGCAGTTTAAGATTTCCCTGACTAATTATCATAATGTAGGTATTCAACAAATTCACCGACTTTTCCATACATTTTTCCAACGCTACAAAACCCCCACCTTTTCTAGGTTTTCCAGAATAGGGGCTACTCTAGGGTCAGGTATATGCATTTCTTGCTTAGGTATTATGTACGACAAACCATTAATTGATGTGAGTTTGGTACAAGGATTATTTGCTTTATTTTAGATCACGATTTGGACACACTGAATGAATCACAAAAATCATGGCAAATGCTGGAGGTCCTCCACGGGTGTGCTCCATTCATTGCGTGAACACCGGATCTGAGGAACAAATAAAACCTTTCACTGACGTGACATTGAATAAATGTCTGACAACTCTGAAAGCACGTTCCTACAACAACTTGCAGTATGCAGATTTTAATATTCCTACTCAGGTAGATGAACAAAATTGCTATCATAGCGCATGCTATAGAAAATTCACTGCTGTAAAACAACGACATTATGATAAAGTCCCGCCTCTTGTGATGAAATTGCCCCTTTCAAGTCGGTTAACCTCCATCCCTGGCTCATCAGGGGAAACCCGGCCAAGAAGAGAAAGACTAATCACTTCATAAGGAATCTTAAAGAAAATATGTTTGTTCTGTGGTAAAGTTAGAAAAAAGTACGCACAAAAGGAACATACATTATTTTCAACAACAAACCTTATTGAAAGGACGGTGATGGAGGCAGCCTCAGCACTTGATGACAGAAGGATACTCATAATAATTGACCAAGGAGATTTCGTGGCAAAATAAGTGCAATATCACGACATTTGCATGAAAATGTATCTTACGAAAGCAAGAGGAAAACAAAACATTGTTCAGCCAACACAGCCAGCTATGTCTGAACGTTCATTGAACCGTGAGGGATTCAAATTTGTATTTGATATCGTAGAAGAAAAAATACTGTGGAAGGAGAAAATGTTTACTTTGAAGGAGTTACACAAAGTATTTAAAGATAAAATCGAGTCACTTGAACCGACTTCGACAACCGTTATGATACGACCACAGTACCTTGAACAAAAACTCTTTGAACGTTTTCCTTCTACTCTCCTTGTTGATAATTCAAAAAAATGAACATATATTCTTCAAGTATACAATTAATTTTGTCCCCAAAGTGATTGAATGCAAATTGAAGTAAATGAAACACGAGTCCCTCATGAGGGAGGCTGCCTATTCACTGAGAAAGGAAATCATCAACGCCAATGAATATCGTCTGCATTCAGGGGAAGTTACACTTTCCGATTTGTACAAAGGGGAATGTGATAATCCTCCAGCACTCAATAATTTTATCAGAGATGTTATTTATGGCCCAACAACGAGCAAAGACAGTCTATCTCGGAACCGACGCACCGATTCAATTTGTTCTGATATAATATTCACAGCAACGAACGGAAGCACTAAGCCATCGAAACAGTTGTTGCTTGGAAGTGCGACCAAAACCATCACTGGCAGTAAAAAAAATAGTCAACATTTTAAACCGGCTAGGTCACTCAGTGAGTTACAAAGTAGTTGAAGAAATAGAAACAGAATGGTCATATACAGATCATCAAGAAACGTCAATAATCTCCTACCCAATCAGGAAGTTGCCAAATTTATTAACTAGTGTGGCCTTTAATAATTTTGACCAGTTTGTAGAAACTTTAACTGGTAAAAATACCCTTCACGACACAGTTGGAATCATTTTTCAGAACAAGATACCAGATGATGCAATGGAAGTTGAAGTTATTTCTGACCTTTTACAAGATGAAGAACAACAACTAAAAGAAAGTGAAGCCAATAAAGCTCGAATCAGAAGGCGGCGAGCTTTCGAAGAAGTAATTTCTGAAATAGAACCATTCATGAAGAACCCCAAACTTTCAAATGTATCTGTATTAACAGATCCTCAATCCCGAATCGCACCACCCAAAGATTTCAAACTGTTTGACATACTGTGGGCTCTGAAATTTATTCATACACCAGAAAGCCCAATGTGGGTTGGCTTCAACTCACAACTGTTTGTAGATGAGTAACCGTTACAAACTGTCACCTACCTCCCACAAATTAATTATTCCCCCACTTCATACGCTGTTGTACGACATACGTTGAAAATGGCCTTACAAGTGATGGACGAATGTGGACAAAGCAAAATATTTTGCATTTTCGATCTAAATATTACAAAAATGGCTCTGGAAATCGAAAATTAAGATCAACCACAGTTTGATAACATTTTCGTTGGACTAGGTTCATTCCACATAGAGATGGCAATGTTTAAAGCATTAGGGAAGTTTATAGATGGTTCGGGTATCGTTGAGATTCTCAACGACTCTGGGATACTTGCAGCTGGCTCCGTATTGGGATTCATCGGTGGGACAAATTACAATCGTTGTAAGAGGATTCACCGATTGCTAGCTCTTAGTCTTAGAAAACTTTATTATGACTCATATTTATCAACTGTAGAAAATCGCGTTGTTTTCGAAAGCCACGATGTCCCAAGACTAGTTATGGAAGCAACGATGCAACAATTGTCAACACTGGAAAATTTCGAACTTGATTCAGAATTGAAATCCCACATCGAGAAATATTTACAGTTCGAACAACAAACTGCACAAGGCCACCACGGTTTGACGGCTCAGATTTGGATTATTTATGTGCAGTACATAGACTTGTATAATAATTTCAATAGAAGCGTCCATATGGGTGATATTGATCTATTTGTAAACAGCCTGTTGAAAATAAGTGACCTTTTTTATCATGAACCATCAAAACTACTCCAGATGGTTGTTACCATTTGCCGATAACATCATAAAGGCACTGACAACCGATGACCACATTTCGCAACAACTAAAACAAGGAGTATTTTCGGTAAAAAGGGCGAATAAAAACTTTTCGCTGACACCAGTTGACTTGACTTTGGAGCAAACCATCAATGCGGATGCTGGTAATAAACTTACTGGCATTATTTCAGCCACTAATTCAATACCAGCTAGGCAAAGATGGGCTTACAGCCATTCCCAAAGGACAGAGATTGTTAGTCATTTATTGGATGAAGTAGGCATGACTGAAAAAGAAGATACTATTAAGGATTTAAAAAAAGGCAGAATCATCCGTGATCACGACGACTTCATTAAAATCCTTGAGGCCTTCGATGGCATGTTAAATACGTTTGATATCAAATTGGAACCAACATTGTTGTTCAACTTGTGTACAGGGAAGTCAGCAAATCAAAATGTCTCCACATTCTTGAAAGAAGTTCCAGTCAGAGGGCGAGAGCTGCATTTGAAATTTAGAGCAGAATGCTCTGGCGATTTTTCAAGATTCTTCAAGGCCACCCAGCGAAATCAGGTTCTTAACTTCGTAGCTGACAATCAAAAAAGCTACACTAACAATCAAAAAAGCTGAAAAGACTGAAACCTTGAAGATGGAGAGAAATTTATTTTGTTGTCTTTTTACCGTATCCCTAAAAAACAACATCGATTTACAGTCTGTGTTGAGATTCCCTTTAACACTAGTTCCACTTTCCTTGGGGCACCACGACGGAACACTTTTGAAGACCCAAAAAAGTGTGCTGTTGAAATATTTGGAAGAGCTTACTTCCCATGAAGCATCTACTACCACTGATGTAATAATTATATACGGTTTCCATTTATTGCACCAGTTGGGTAACACCCTTCCTGCTACGTATGGTGGCATCGCAAATACTATTTTAAAAAAGATCAGCGCTGCTAAATGTACCTGCATTCACCTTATTTTTGATCGGCATGTTTCCCCGTCCATTAAAGGCCTTTAAAGAGATTCAAGAAGAGCTGTTGACTCCAGTATTGCCTACCATGTATCCAAGTCAGATGAAAAGAGACCAATTGATTTCATCAAAGCTTTAAGAAGCATCCAGTTCAAGCAGAGTCTGGTAAATTTTCTCGTGAACGAATGGGCCTCAGAAAATTATGCCGAATTTTTCAAGCAGTTTGCACTTTATGTGAATAGAGAAGAGACCTGCTATTTTTTTTTTATTCTTTGACTGAGGATGCAGTTACTGTCCTTGAAGAACAAAGTTTGAAATGTGGGCACATAGAAGCTGACTCTAGGATGGTATACAATTTGACTACGTTGAGAGAAGCTTCGAATGTGGCCATAAGAACTTATGATACAGATGTGCTAATTATAGTTATTGGAAACATCCGGAATATTCAGGATAATGTGAAAGTTTGGCTTGAAACTGGGTCGTTGTCAAGAAACGATCACAGATTTATAGATATTAGAAAAATTGTAGTCATGTTGGGTCTTGATATGTGCAGAGCTCTTCCTTCCCTTCACAAACTAACAGGTAGTGATTATACATCAGCATTCTTCCGCATCGGAAAAAAGAAACCTTTCAATATTGTCCAAGCTCAAGAAGACGCAAAGCAAACTTTGTCAACATTTAGTAATAATCAAATACTATCTACTTCAGAATTTCGTACCATTGAAAAGTTAGCCTGCCAATTATACAGCCGTCGCGGATTTCAAGATATTGATGAATTGCGCTTGCACCTGTTCATAGACGCCTACAGAAGAAATTGTGACATAAACCCCCTTAAACCACCAAAAGGAATCGACAGCACAAATTTACCTCCATGCAAGAAGGCATTACGCCAGCATGTCCTGAGGGAAAAATACGTTACATTGATGTGGTCCAATTTACAACTGTCAGATCTTCCTAACGTAAAGGCTGATGAGTTTGGATGGGTCGAAGTGAATGGATCCTATGCCATCAAATGGTACGAGGGCTCTGCTCTTCCGGAAGAGTTGGAAGACATTGTCATCAAGGAACAGGTACCAGAAGATGAAGATGACGAAATGACTGATACCAGCGATGAGGACGACAAAGATTAGAGAGTACTGTGTTTTGGACTTTTTTTATGATCATTAAGAGTAAACATTTGTGATATATTATATGATAAATGAGTCAACATTTTGTTATATTCTTAAAATTGTACGGTGTAATAGAAAATTAAAGTCTTATTACTAATTCAGTTCTTACTATATATTTCCTGATGTTATCCACCCTTTGGAACGTTGCCCATCAATTTGTCTGTTCCCTTGCTGAGAGAGTAGGAAGTAGAACCGGGAAGAGGTTTTAAAAGATATCTACAGGAATTCGAAATATTGATGGACGTATAATAATTACCACAGCAGCACCATCAGAATGCCCCCTCCCCCCCCCCAGCTTTTGACATTCCTTAAGAAAAAATATAGGTTGTAAAGTTTTGTTGAATAGAGTTGTAATGAAGTTGCATAGTTTTTATGAAAGGGTTTGAAAAAAAAGGATTTGGTGACGATTACAAAATGTTAGATTCATTTTGGGAACGAAGTGCCAATTCACGAGTACCGTCTGCCAGTTCTTTCCACCGGGTATGGGGTGGCAGACATGGTTTTTCGTTATATTCGTGTCATGTAGTACCTCCTATTCAAGTTTCACCTCTCCGTAAATACTTGCAATTTTGACGAATTTTCGCAATTTCAAACATCTGCCATATCTTAACCGACCCGCTTTGAGGCGGCAGACTAGCATAAATGGATCCAGGCTAGTAAGTCCCTTTAACTTCTATATTTAAAAAATCTCCTCCTTTTACGACCACTTTTCAGAGCTGGCTCCTCGACTATGTGGAAATGATTTGAGTTTAGATCACTATTCATATGCTTTAGGATGTTTGTATAGGCACATACACCCTCTAGGCAATTTTTAATGCAATTGTATTAAATTCAAATTTGTAAAAGTATTTTTTTCATGTAAAAGGGCTTGTATTTTGAGAATTAAGATATAAAAAATCCATTCATTACTGTTAACCACAGTACTTGACAGTTGTCTTTGTTTGGGGTAGGCCGATGTTGGGTACATGCGCAGAAGACGAATAATCAGTCTACCTCATTTTTAAGCTGTTTCTCGCAAAAAATCACAGCTTCAACAAGCACGACGTCTCTACACGTACAACACGACAATCAAAATAGAACAGCCAATCAAATACAGGACGCGTCTGACGCCAAGATGAAAACTGTAGCACGACCAGCAGTCTTCGATTAGAAATTTTTTTTTGTCGTGTCGGGCAGCACGACGAACAGGATGTACAACATTATGAAACGAAATAGTTCGATTAAATTTCACTGGAGTGGAAAACTTGAATATTGAAAGTGAAAAATTATTTGTCACTTACCAGATCAAATTAACAAAATTAATATTTATACCTAGTCGTGCTTAATGTAGTAACTGCGCCCTTTGCCATTATCACGAGTTTTAAATTTCCCTTAGAAATACTCTGAAACTAGTTTATTATATAAACGCCTTGTAAATGATGCCAAAAAATCCTAAGCTTCGTGCAAACAGTCGTACTGTAAATTCAAGCAGTCACATTGAAAACGTTTTTATCGTGTCTTCGTTAGCGTTTTACTTGTGTCGTTCTCGTCAGAGCTATGTAATCCCAGCATTTCAATTAGCGAAGTAGTCAAAGGTAGTGGGGAGATATCCAAGGAGCTGCTCAAAACTGGATGGAATTGGGTGGCTTACGTGTCTCTTTCACTGCACGAGAGGGACGAGGTCGGGTCGCATTCCGTTACCTCTACAATGCGCCAACAGGTTGTTCCGTTGCCTGTCTAGAGGCGCATCTGTGTACATCTTACGTCATTCTACTTCCGACCAATCTCGCTCATCAACTGCATGTTGCCTGAAGCACAAAAGATCTGTACACTGGCGTCACGTTGGCAAGAATTGCTGGCGGGAACGTGCCGCAAGTAAGGCTAAAAGCTATTGTGTGTCTCACTCTTAGATTGCAATGGGTAGCTAATAAAGCAATTTTTTACTAATACACTGCTATACAATTTGTCAATTTTTGTTACTTAGTTTTGTACGTATGAACTTATTCTGCCAACACAGCATAACTTCTTAGCATTTGATAACTAGCCTTCTGTAAACAACGCGCGTCATGCACTCTTTACGGTGAGACGCATTACAGAAGATTTTAATTAGTACCATTAATTAGTGTAGGCGTTTGTCTAGAAGATATATTTGTGTGCTTCTAAGTATGGTTAGGCTGCATTACGTATACAACGTATATTAATATTTAAATACGGAAAAAAAGATTAAGGTGTGCGAGGTTTGTTTACATTCTGTGCAGGCACCACCTTTATTTTAAACCAGCGTGGCGGAATAAGCACACAGCTGTTGTTCTGTTTCCTTGTGCACTCAAGAATGTATTGTTACGCGTTGGCACGCTGGGCCGCAGTGGTGATGACTCACACTGGCTCACCTGCTCCCCAGGGTAGCACCGGCTAGCTAGCTACATCATTGCGGTGCCGGCGGAGGGAATGATTGATAGCTGATCTAGACTGACGTCACTGCACCCCCCTTGGATGATTCTTCAAACTTTCTGGTCATCACGTCCCCCGAAACAACCAGACATGTGAAAAAGGTTCTGGGTCAGGTTACCTACCCTATAAATACGGCCACAGACAGAGAGTCGGGAGTCTGTTATAGCCAACTGATGAAGTGGGGATAATGGCGAACGAAGGTCGGGCCATTGAGGGACGTTGAAGAAGAGGACCGGTGCCGAATTAGGGTGTGAGAGGATGCGGTGGATGAGAGTGCAACAGGAAGCGAGGTACCTGACTAGTGGAGTGCGACTGCATGTAGGAGTATTCGGGATGTTCCAAAGCATTCCGGACAGGAAAGTCTGGTAATATGTTGACTATAACAAGGCCGGACAGATTTACAAGTGATATACACTTCATTGTAAATACCGTAACTGTTAAATGTATACTGTATATAACTTTCTTGGTTTCTGTACAGTATGCAAAATATCCTGTCCCAAGCATTGAAGTTGGCATCGGCGAGGCAGGAGTCAACGCCTCCGCATGCAGTGCAGGCAGCTACCTTGCGGTATGACGATGACGGAGATTGCATAATGGACGTCTTGAAGAGATCCCTGCAAAAATATTTGATAGGGAATTCCGCTTTTGTTTAGTTAATTGTCAGGAATGTTGTATGTGTGGCTCAACAGGATATTTGAAAGTTCAGTGCCTCCGAAGGAAGTGTAGTATCCGACAGCCGCAAGTGAATACCACCGAGAACTTGTTGAGGAGGTTGAAGTCGGCAGTAGGGGAACTTCTGAAGAGCGTAGAGGTAGCAACACCTATCCCTTGTCGACGAAGGTGCCGAGAATGCTGGAACAGTGGAAAAGAGGGACGATTACAAACCTGTTGTCCAGGGATGCCACCCGATAACAATCATCGAGAAACATACGAATTTATAGCTTCACCAAAAATTAAATCTGTTAGCAACATTAATGCTAATCCGACGCATGGCTCAGCCAATACTACTGGCAACATCGTAGATCAGAAAATGAAGAAGGATCGCTACATAGCGGTAAGAAGAACAAGAATTTGGGAACCGGACTACCTAATAAGTTAATGTAGACTAAACAACGAGAGAAGTGCAGTTAAGAGATGCCAAGGAGCATAAGAGGAATATACCGCAGTGTCTATTGGTGGCGAGAGGAACGCTTGACCTAAACCGCAAGTTGTAGGCAACTCGTTCAGGGATGGATAGGTAATGTGGTACGTGATGCGTCCTTTTATATATGTCGTATGGGTTGTGTGGAGAAAAAGTGTATGGTTGTTCACATTGACCGACTAGCACTCGTGTATCCTGATGTTGTAGAAATTGTTCAGGATGAACAGACTTGAGGAGGGGCAGTGTTAATCGCGGGCACGCCGGGCGCAGTGGTGATGAGTCACACCGGTCCGTCCGCTCACCCCGTAGAACCAGCTGGGTAGTTACGTCATTGCAGTGCCGGTAGAGGGAATGATTTACAGATGACCTGGACTGACGTCACCCTCCTCCTGCTGGAGGAGTTAGCGGCTGCGGACTATTGCATGAACTTTCTGGTCATCACCTCCGTCGACGCGACCCAACAAGTGGAGAAGGTTCTGGGTCAGGGCATCTACCCTATAAATACGGCCACAGCCGGATAGTTGGGAGTCTGTTATAGCCATCTTATGTACTGCGGAGAATGGCGAACGAAGATCGGGCCATTGAGGGACGCTGAAGAACAGGACCGGCGGCGAATGAGGGTGAGAGGAT
Organism: Clitarchus hookeri; assembly: GCA_002778355.1. Taxonomy (NCBI): domain Eukaryota; kingdom Metazoa; phylum Arthropoda; class Insecta; order Phasmatodea; family Phasmatidae; genus Clitarchus; species Clitarchus hookeri. The sequence goes on along the minus strand of NQII01000398.1, from coordinate 585,736 downwards.
ACAGTGGACGAGAGTGCGATAGAAGGCGAGGAATCCGACGAGTGGAGAGCGACTGTGTGTGGGAGCGCTCCAGGTGCTCCAGAACATTACGAACAAAATAGACTGGTGATATGTGGACTGTAACAAGGTGGGGCAGATTGTAGGAGTGATAAAATACTTGATTGCAAATATTGAAACTATCCGATATCAAATAAATAATTTTTAATAATAATTCAATAGGTGTTTTAAAACTGTTTACAAAAACTGGTTTTAAGTATTTGGTTGTGTTAATTTATGAGAGATGACATTATATAATACAAATATTAGCTGTAAAATGCAATTAATAGATGTTATTGTCGAAATGTTAAGTTTGAATTTTTTTTATTGTCGAATGTAAATTAGGCAATAATTATTAGTTATTTTATTATTGAAGAACTCTATTCTCTAAAGCATGCCCAGAGGCTTTGAAAAAATTGTAAGAGTATTTAATAAGGCAATAACATGGCAGGAGTTGTCTAGCAGCTATATTAGTGCAGGCAATGGGATACGGGATCTGACGTTAGGCCCGCGTACAGTAAGGACCCGTGCCTCGGCGATGAATAGAGAGGGGAGGGAGGGACTGCGCCTCTGTAGGGCGGGATGGTCGGTGGCGACTGCAGGGAGAGGCGTCGCTTCAGGTCAGGGTCGGCGGGTCCACACGTCGATACCGCTACTGGGTGGCTGGTATCGACCAGGCGCGTCGCGCCGTACACACGCTCCCCCAGGCAACCCTGACCCCCCTTCCCCCCTTTCAGCTGTACCACTACCCGTGCCACGCCGGGACACGCGTACACATTCCGGACACGGCGTTGACGATCAAGAGGCGAACATTATTTCCTACCAGGGGCGGATCTAGACTTTTGTTTTTTTGGTCCAGGAGTGGAGGGGGGCACAACATAATTGTGCTGGCGCCAAGGCCGTAACTAGAAGCGGGGGGTCTAAGGGCCCTTCCCGGGAAAATTTTTATTTTAAGGTTCAAAATGGTGTTATTGAATCAGGTTTTGAACCTAAACATTAAATATACAGCTAGCAGAAATTTGAATATTTTGAAATTCATAATTTTTTCAGTGAACGATGTCACAAAAATACCTTTATCAAACCCAGATCCTCGTACCCTTTCTCGTTTGGAGGCCCGTTATGATCGGGGGCTCCGGGGCCCTGCCCCAGCTGAGCTGCCCCGGTGGTAGTTAAGGCCCTGGCTGGCGCGGATTTAGTCTTCCGAGGGGAAGCATGGAAGAAAATTACAGCGTCAATGTGTTCTGAGAAGTCATTTATTCAAACTAATTATGCAAAAAATGTAAAAAAAAAAAAAACCTCTTATATAATTTAATCTTGAAATAAAAAACAAACAGGACAAATTCAAGTCGTCTTTTACTATTCATTGCAATTTTTCGCCACTTAAGGTTTTGAGCTTTAAAAAATACTAAAATTAGTTATGTAGGCAACTTTTTAAAGCCAAGAGCACAACGGTATGTTATCGGGTTAATGAAATATTGAGGATAACACGAAAACACATTTTATCCCTTTTATCCCTCTTAGGGGATACTTTTCTGTATTTAAAAAAGCAAACAGAAACAAGGAACAAAACGAACAATTTAATCTCAGTAGGGATAAATATTTACAATACAAATTCTTGGCGCCTCTTTGTCCTAGCGAATCTAAGAATAATGGCTTCTGGGTCCAGTGGAATTTCTAGATGGACTGACATGAGAGCAAGCCCAGTGAGTCTTTCTTCACCGACGTTAAGCCGAGGCCAAGTCTCCACCCGACGCAGAGTAGAAAATCTGCGCTCCGCGGTCGCTGCACTGACTGGAAGTGTAGCCAGAATCCGCAGAAGTTTGTGGATGGTGGGATACATGTCAATGTCGCAGTTTTCCAATGTTTCCAAAACGGAATATGGAAGTTTTTTTTTTTTTTCTTCACGACCCGCTTCACTTTTGAATCCACAATGAGATCTCTTGCTTTATAGTTATAAAAGTAGCAGACTGTCCAATAAGATCCTGGTTAATATTAACAATTTCCCTTATAGCGGCTTCATCTCCTGATTTTATTTCAGTTTTGGGCAAAATGGCTCGAAGATTAAATAAATTCATAACTTCCGTTGAAAGTCTGTCTTTTAAGTCTGTGATGACGTCCAAAAGTGGTATATAAACAGATCTTCGGAAGTATTCCTAACACGACTCAGCAGGGTGGTTTTGACGGCTGGTTTGGAGGGAAATAATTCGTGGTATCTTTAAATCAGTATCTAACTTTTCAAATATTTCCCGTACTTTATGATAGAGGCCACTAAAGATGGATTCAGCCTTTTCTCGCTTTTCTTCAAGTACGCTTTTAGTGCCTTCTATTGCATCAGTACTCTTATAAATCAAGTGTTGGTGTTTGAAGGAGGTGACTATGTGACACAGCAACTCCTAAAATATCATTAAGACACACAACTGAGAGGAGAAATTCTGGGCTTCGAATAGCGTGCATAAGAGAAAACGCATCAGATGACGTCTCTCTGTCCTGCCACGTAGAAATTTCTGCTAGAGCGTTGTGAATCTTAATAATCGATTCCCCTTGGAACTGCAGGTGCCCCTCGTGCCTCTCGACCCAACGGGTTTCACAAATATATTGAACTGAAGCACCCATTTCCTTCTTAAAAACATCATGTCTCTTTAGAGAGGCGTTTTCTTATAGTTCCAGAGGCGTTTCTGCATAAAACTACCTTTGAGGAGTTTGCCAACGAATTATTCAAAATGTGGTTGTTGCACGGACAGCGCTGAGTGTGTGTGGCTATTTTCTGCAGTTCTTGAACTGCACCTTTTGTTTCAGATGCCATTACTGAGCAACTGTCGATCCCAAAACCTTCGCAAAACTTCAAGTCTAAATCAAAGTTCTTGGCGATATCCTCGACGATATGGCCTAAAGCAACTTCAGTCAAGCGACGTTTTCCTCCCTCTGATTTAATATTTTCCTCTCGAATCATATCGTAGGCCTTAAAAAATGTAATGAAATCTTCCCTCAAGACACGTTAATAAAGGTATCGCAAAGATATACTCAATTAACAAATACTAAAATGTCTGTTGTCTCGTCGAATATTGCAGAGAAAAACTGTGCTCCTTTAACTCTTCTTAAGATAGTACTTTGAATCTCTTCCTTACAACAATTAATAAGTTCATTTTGAGTGTGCTTGCTAATATATGTAGCATTGGACGGAGCACTCTCCGAGTGTCTGCGCAGATTATTGTCCATCCTTAACCGAAACAACTCTCTGAAATTTGCGTCATTGTTTACTACACTGTGTTTTTCATCTCAATTTAGAANGTGCAGATTATTGTCACCAGTATCCATCCTTAACCGAAACAACTCTCTGAAATTTGCGTCATTGTTTACTACACTGTGTTTTTCATCTCAATTTAGAAGATTTTCAATGTTCTTATCATCCCTGTTACCTCTTAAAAGAAAGTTTTGCGTACCACATAAAATAATTGCTTTTACAATAGAAATCAAGCGCTGCTTATTTTCCTCTATTTGTGCCATGCGCTGCGAATGAATTTCATTTGCTATTTCTAAGGCAGGATTGTGATGTGTCAAGAGAACGTTTTTCCCAGAATCAACAGTACTGAAATGGTATTGGTTTTTCTCATGTACAAACAAATCACCCATTTCCCCTAAAATGTTGTCAAACTTTTTCAATGGTTCTTTTACAAGTTTTCTCAAATGAAGGTTTTTTGAAAACCACATCCTGAACCAGTCGTAAAAAGAACACAATATTCACAGTATAGCCCTTTGTCTTAACCTGAAAGAACAAGTCAGTGAAATTTTTCTAAGTAAGATCTCTGGGCATATTTTTTTAGTAGGCTTTCTTATTTTCATCACTTCATTATAAGGGAACTGGTAATTTGCAGGAGGTGTCCATGGCTACTCAAGTTATATTACTTTGGAGTAATCGCTTACACTTGTCATCCTAACATAACTCAGTTACTAGACAAGTGACTCTGACTTTGGGAGTGCTGCAATAGTTCTAGTGAGGTTATACTTGTGTTCTGTAGATGCTCACTGACACCTGAAGAAGAGGGATTGACACTCGCACTATCATCACCACGTGTTTTCATTGTTTTCTGTTTGAAAAACTCATCAATTCTGTTCCTCTTCATCGTAAACTAAACACATACACAATGTATGGGAATGTAAATGGTACTGTAGTTACGTCTGTAAATGTAAACACGTCTAATGCAATCGAATCAGCTGACTGACGCCTGTCAGCAGTGTTACAACCATGCGCATGGATAATTTCCCACGTTGAAAGTTAACTTCAGTATCAAATTAACATAACTATTCTAATGCAAATGCGAGTTGCGACTTCACTCCGATGTGCGTGCGAATGTGCGCGTTACTTGCAAGAGTGAGTCACGGCATACTTTACGCCTGCGCGGGAACGGACAAAGAGTATTCTATAAATAGTATAAATATTGTGTCGCGTCGCGTAGTTGTTTATTCTTCCACGATGTGCTGGTGCCATTCACTGTTGTCATGTTAATAAACAAAAGTGATAAAATATTAAGAGAGTGCTCTCAAATAAATACAGTTTATGCTGCATTACTAATAACTTTTGAAGAAACGTTAAAATGTGATCAACTTAATGGCAAATCCACAAACGTTTTTCCGCGGCTAAAAAAAATTGTCTAATATTTCGGGGGGAGGAGGGGCATGGCCCCCATGACCCATCTCCCCTTGTAACTACGCCTGTTTCCCACATTCATAACGTATTTTTGTTTGTCATACTAAATAATAGCCTGAAAATAGTATAACAACAACGGAAGATAACTTAAAAAAAATAAAAAGTTATAGGAATTTTAAATTTATATAGGTATTTTTTTTATACAAATCTCAAAATTCTAAAGAAATTAATACACCAAGTTACAGCTCAAAAATATTGCTCTTGTTATTAGAATTCCACGAAAACCATTTATTGGGAATTTGTTATGTGGTTCGCCCGTGTTTCAGTTTTAGCTTTAGGGATGAAATGTGATGTCAAAATATTTCAAAGTTAAATCCTTACAGCAGGTGAATCAAATGTCTGATTTCAAATAAATTGCAGCACGCCACTTACGTGAATTCAATGAATCAACACCATAGCTGAACAAAATTTTGTGTTTAAATGGCGTAAACAAATTTGTACAAATCAAGACTAAGTTTGAATTATTATATTTGCTTCAAATATATGATAAAAGTTAGTTTGAAATGATTTATAATAGTTTTGTTAAGTTATCAAGGATATTATATTACGAAACCATTAAATATTATCGAAATACAGAAAAAAATNAAAGAAATAAAAAGTTATAGGAATTTTAAATTTATATAGGTATTTTTTTTATACAAATCTCAAAATTCTAAAGAAATTAATACACCAAGTTACAGCTCAAAAATATTGCTCTTGTTATTAGAATTCCACGAAAACCATTTATTGGGAATTTGTTATGTGGTTCGCCCGTGTTTCAGTTTTAGCTTTAGGGATGAAATGTGATGTCAAAATATTTCAAAGTTAAATCCTTACAGCAGGTGCATCAAATGTCTGATTTCAAATAAATTGCAGCACGCCACTTACGTGAATTCAATGACTCAACACCATAGCTGAACAAAATTTTGTGTTTAAATGGCTTAAACAAATTTGTACAAATCAAGACTAAGTTTGAATTATTATATTTGCTTCAAATATATGATAAAAGTTAGTTTGAAATGATTTATAATAGTTTTGTTAAGTTATCAAGGATATTATATTACGAAACCATTAAATATTATCGAAATACAGAAAAAAATTGGCTCTTCAACCGCCTTTACAGCGACCTACGAAAAGTCTTATCTAGCAGCATGCGAAACTTCATGCAGTGTAAAGTGAGTAAACAGTCTCTTCTGACGTGTAATGCGGGGTTAGGCCATCCCACTGCAGTGTTTTTCTTGATTCGCTGGAGCCGCGGTGGCTGAGCGGTTCGACTCCTTGCCACCCACTAAGGATTCAATCCCTGGTCGGGTCACTCCCAGATTTTTGCAAGCGGGAATCGGGTTTTCTCGGATATCTCCGGTTTTCCCTGCCCTTGCATTCCGGCGCTGCTCCATTCTCACTTCATTTCACCCTCATCGGCTTTCAAGACCTCGTTGTTAACAGCAGCCCAAATCTCTCAACTCAACTTAATTTACTGTCACACTGTTATATCTTGTTCAAATATACGAGGCAAAATATATGAAGACAAAACACGGGCATAAAAATTTGCTAGTAAAAATTGTTGTTCAGATGATCTTGAATGTGTTTTAAACATGTTTAACTTCCTTAGATTGTTTTGTTTGTCGGATCTGGTCTCAGTTTTATATTTAAGCATAGTTTTAGAAAATGGGATACTGATGTTTTGTTACCAAGAATTTTGTGAATAGGTTTTAGATTAAACCTAAATTTGTATATTAATCACATATGCTGCGCGATAAAATGAATAGCTTTTGATGTTTTTTACTCTTCTTATTTAGTGTGCACTTCCAACAGCATTCATGTCCTGATAAATTAAACATAAAATAATTANGTGGGAATCCGGTTTTCTCGGATATCTCCGGTTTTCCCTGCTCTTGCATTCCGGCGCTGCTCCATTCTCACTTCCTTTCACCCTCATCGGCTTTCAAGACCTCGTTGTTAACAGCAGCCCAAATCTCTCAACTCAACTTAATTTACTGTCACACTGTTATATCTTGTTCAAATATACGAGGCAAAATATATGAAGACAAAACACGGGCATAAAAAGTTGCTAGTAAAAATTGTTGTTCAGGTGATCTTGAATGTGTTTTAAACATGTTTAACTTCCTTAGATTGTTTTGTTTGTCGGACCTGGTCTCAGTTTTATATTTAAGCATAGTTTTAGAAAATGGGATACTGATGTTTTGTTACCAAGAATTTTGTGAATAGGTTTTAGATTAAACCTAAATTTGTATATTAATCACATATGCTGCGCGATAAAATGAATGGCTTTTTATGTTTTTTACTCTTCTTATTTAGTGTGCACTTCCAACAGCATTCATGTCCTGATAAATTAAACATAAAATAATTATCTCCCTAAGCTAATTTTGTTTATATTCATTCGCCCCATTTTAAAATTTTATGGTGTAGGAAATAACCGTTTTCTATGTACGCGATTTTAATTATCTGAAATTGTCAAAATTCAAAGAAATTTTGTAATTAATCCCATTGATAAAATACACTGGAGAGCCAAAAAAACTGGTATAGGCGTGCGTATGCAAATAACAGAGGTATGGAACCAATCAGAGTAACGCGATGCTGTCGGTAGCGCCTGTATAAGACAACAAGCGTCTGGCAAAGTTGCTAGATCGGTTAATTCTGCTACAATGGCAGGTTATCAAGATTTAAGTGAGTTTGAACGCGGTGCTATAGTGGGCGCACGAGAGAGGGGACATAGCATCTCCGAGGTAGCGATACTAAAATAAAACAACGTATCGTACAAAGACAGAGCAACGACTGATTTTATNGCGGTGCTATAGTGGGCGCACGAGAGAGGAGACATAGCATCTCCGAGGTAGCGATACTAAAATAAAACAACGTATCGTACAAAGACAGAGCAACGACTCATTTTATTTAAAAAAAAATCTTAACTGCTAACGACAGACGTAGATGGCAGCACTAGACATATATTGTAGATAGCATAACAACACCCCCACTATATCTAACAATATATACGCTTATATTAAACAATTTGCACACCCAATTTATCTAAAANTTTTCTGAAAAACCTTTTGGTATCTGCATATAAATAGTTTCTTCAAGAGTACCATTCAAAAAAGCAGTTATAACATCTAGATGCGTAGTTTTAAATCCTAGCTGTACTGACAATGCAAAAAGTAATCTCAATGTTGTATGTCTCACTACCGGAGAAAAAGTTTCTTGCGTAAAACCTTTTGCCACTAAACGCGCACGAAAACGGACTTTATTTTCACTATCATACTTTTTACGAAGCACCCACTTGCACTGTACAACTCTACCGTCTTCTGGAGCATCACTCAACTCCCACGCATCATTGTCTTTGAAACATTGTAACTCTTCTCTCATAGCCGCCTCCCACTGCTCCTTTTCAGGCCCACTTAAAGCGTCGTGCAGAGACAGACCAGCCGCATCATCATATGTTTGACCGTCAACACACAGATTAGAGAACCCATATCTGTCAGGAACCTTCCTTACCCGCTTGGGTAGGCACTTTTGGCTTTCCTGCTCTTCGTCCTTCAGTGTGCTATCTGCATCTTCATATTCACTGGGAACATATGACTCATCATCATATCGGAAACTGTCTATAGAACTTTCAGAGTTATTTTGTATAGACTCAGGTTCTTGTTGTTCATCATCAGCAGGTTCCTTACGATCCCCCACTGAATCAACATTCTGAAAATTCTGATCAGCTTGCACCTCGATGAGATTTTCAGATTTTGATTCCTTCTCGATGATGATCACGTCCCTACTGGTTGATACTGTCCTGGTTTCTGGATCATAGACCCGATATCCCTTTACATTATCTGGATATCCTATGAGAATGCATTTAGTTGCCTNCTTTGAAACATTGTAACTCTTCTCTCATAGCCGCCTCCCACTGCTTCTTTTCAGGCCCACTTAAAGCGTCGTGCAGTGACAGACCAGCCGCATCATCATATGTTTGACCGTCAACACACAGATTAGAGAACACATATCTGTCAGGAACCTTCCTTACCCGCTTGGGTAGGCACTTTTGGCTTTCCTGCTCTTCGTCCTTCAGTGTGCTATCTGCATCTTCATATTCACTGGGAACATATGACTCATCATCATATCGGAAACTGTCTATAGAACTTTCAGAGTTATTTTGTATAGACTCAGGTTCTTGTTGTTCATCATCAGCAGGTTCCTTACGATCCCCCACTGAATCAACATTCTGAAAATTCTGATCAGCTTGCACCTCGATGAGATTTTCAGATTTTGATTCCTTCTCGATGATGATCACGTCCCTACTGGTTGATACTTTCCTGGTTTCTGGATCATAGACCCGATATCCCTTTACATTATCTGGATATCCTATGAGAATGCATTTAGTTGCCTTCTTGTCCCACTTCTTGCGCTTTTCTTTAGGTACATGGACCATCACAGTGCTACCAAAAATTCTAATATGACTAATATCTGGTTTGGAGCCAGTCCACAACTCATACAGAGTTCTATTATTCAACGTCGCTGCCACAATTCTATTCTGCAGATACACTGCCATATTGGTGGCTTCACCACAGAATTCTTTTCATAAATTGGCATCAAAAAGTAGACACCTTGCCTTTTCTACTACTGTACGATTAAATCGTTCGCACAGTCCATTCTGTTCTGGAGTGTATGGATTGCTCTTCTGATGAATCATGCCGGCAATATTCAGGTAATCTTGAAATTCTTTGTTGCAGTACTCGAGCCCGTTGTCACTTCTTAATACTTTGATTGACCTTTTTGTTTGATTTTCCATTTGAGCCTTGAAAATTTTGCAATACTTCAAAGCCTCATTCTTGTGTTTCAGAAAATAAACAAAAGTCATCCGACTATAATCGTCAACAAACAACAAGAAGTATCTCGAGCCGCCTATGGACACATTCTCCATAGGTCCACAGATGTCTGTATGCACAATATCTAGTAGATTACTGCTGCGCTGGCCAGTGCTCCTAAATGGTAACCGGCACTGTTTCCCTTCACAACATGTAGTACATGAGGACTTGCTTATTTCTACCTTCTCATCAGGGGACATACCCTGCACATCATTCTTCATTTTATTTCAATAATCTTTATTAACGTGACCCAATCTGCGATGCCAAGTTGTTCCTGACACAACTGAAGCTGCCAAACATTCTGGTTGTAACAAATTAACTTTGTACACTCCGTTGACCAACACTGCCTCAGCAACCAACTCATTATTCTGGTTGTAAACTGAGCAACCGTCTTCCTTGAAAGATACACTGTTGCCTTTTTCAATTAACTGGCTAACAGATAATAAGTTCGTTGTCAAACTCGGTACACAAAACACGTTCTCCACTACGATGTCATACTCGTGACTGTCGGTCGTAGTTGTGATTTTAACATCGCCGGAACAAATTACTGGTACATTCTGACTGTTTGCAACAACAATTTCCTTTTGTTCATACTTTGCCTACATAACCCAACTTTGATTAGCTGTTAAGTGGACACTTGCGCCTGAGTCGAGATACCACTCGTCTTTGTTGAAACTTCCACTCAGGAATACTGCACTAAAAGCATTTGACTGCATTCGAGTACTATTTTTCTGCATTGACGAGGTATTTTCATTATTTGTGCACTGGTTTTTATAATGGCCGGTTTGTTTACATCGATAACATTTTATCTGTTTGACATTTGACTTTGACTTTGAAGGTTGAGTGTTGCCAACATCATTCTTTCCGGCCATAGACCAATTATTCTGCTTTCCCTTGAACCTAGAACGAGCCGCAAAAGCGCCGCTAACTTCACACTCATCATCATGACTTGTCAAATCCATATCCAACAGCGTTGTTTTGATAGAATCTGCCGTCATTTGAATGCCTGAATGCTCAATTGCCATGATCATAGGGGAAAAACGATCAGGCAATCCTGCTAATAGTAACGATCCTGTCCACTGATCATTAATTTCAAATCCTGTTCCGCTGAGTTTCTGTGCTGTATCGATAATCTGCGTCACATACGACGTCATCGAACTGCAACTCTCTCGGCGAATCGAAATCAAATTCCGTAGAAAACTTATTCTTCGTGAAAAACCGCTATCATCGAATAATTGTTTCAACTTTGCCCACAATTCTTTCGAAGATGTAACATTTTTTACGTGAACGTATAAAGACGGGTCGATGGTCATAATCAACTTCGCTTTGGTTCTTTCGTCATCTGCAGAATTTATTTATTTAGCGACTTCTGGCTTCACACAATATTTCGTGCCTTCGAGTATTAAGAAATTATCCGCCGCGAAACACCATTCGTTGTAATTATCACGTCCCTTTAACTTGGGAACGTTAACAAGATAGTTCGTGGACATTTGGAATCTGATGCACTAAACGTGTTCAGTCCGATAAATACAACAATCCGTCACATCACAGTTCAATCGCGCACTTTTTTGTAATCTGCTTTTAACACTTGCTAAACGTAACTGCAAAATACTGCTTAAAGCAACAAAATCGCGAAACTTTTGTTTTGATGAGCGAACGGCCCATAACCTAAAATAAAACAACGTATCGTACAAAGACAGGGCAACGACTGATTTTATTTTAAAAAAATCTTAACTGCTAACGACAGACGTAGATGGCAGCACTAGACATATATTGTAGATATCATAACAACAGATACGATTTGGATTTTCGCGTTCGACCATTTCACGAGTGTGCCGTGAATATCGGGAATTCGGTAAAACATAATATCTTCGACATCGCTGAGGCCGGAAAAAGATCGTGAACGAACGGGACAAACGACGACTGACGAGAATCATTAAACGTGACAGACGTGCAACCCTTTCTCAAATTGGCGCAGATTTCAATGCTGGGGCATCAACAAGTGCCAGTGTGCGAACTATTCAATGCACCATCATTGATATGGGCTGTCGGAGCCGAAGGCTCACTCGTGTACCGTTGTTGACTGCACGACACAAAGCTTTACGCCTCGCCTGGGCCCGCCAACACCGCCATTGGACTGTTGATGACTGGAAACACGTTGCCTGGTCTGACGAGTCTCGTTTCCAATTGTATCGGGCGGATGGACGTGTATGGGTATGGAGACATCCTCATGAATCCATGGACCCTACATGTCAACAGGGGACTGTTCAAGCTGGTGGAGGCTCTGTCATGGTATGGGGCGTGTGCAGTTGTCGTGAAATGGGACCCCTGATACGTCTAGATACGACTCCGACAGGTGACAGATACGTAAGCATCCTGTCCGATCTCCTGCACCCATTCATGTCCATTATGCATTACGGCGGACGTGGACAATTCCAGCAGGACAATGCGACACCCCACACGTCGAGAGTTGCTACCGAGTGGATCCAGGAACACTCTTCTGACTTTAGACACTTCCATTGGCCACCTAAATCACCAGACATGAACATTATTCAACATATCTGGGATGCCTTGCAACGTGCTGTTCAGAAGAGATCTCCACCGCCTTGCACTCCTATGGATTTGTGGACTGCCCTGCAGGATTCATAGTGTGAATTGCCTCCTGCATACTTTAAGACATTAGTCGAGTCCATACCACGTCGTCTTGTGGCACTTCTGCGTGCTCGCGGGGGCCCTACACGATATTAGGCAGGTGTACCAGTTTTTTTTGGCTCTTCAGTGTATGTTAAGTGAACTGGAGCTACCTAACTTTTCAAGACAGACATAACAGCGTTCATGATGTTTCGGTGACGTCACAACATTTCAGATTCATTTGACCAAATGTGTTAGAAGCAGTTTTAACGGAAAGAATTTGATACAGTTACAGGGTCTTTCAGAGGCTTTAATAGGCGTCTCAAACAATGTTTAGTCCACGAAAAAAGCGCTACAAAGGACAAGTATTTACAGATTATTCTGTATCCGAAAGAAAATTTCGTGAATTGAATGACCTGTAAGCTAAATTCCACAGTTGCGTTTATACTCGAGCCTCACTTATTCGTTTATTGGCTTCTACCCCAATAAGAAACCAGTTCTACCACAGATCTGGTATCACGGGATTTTGTCGTTGTTTTCTGCGGTTTTTTTATTCATCCTGAATATTTAACGGCGGTTATATTAAACAACATTAAACTGACATTCTGTTGTGGATTAAACTGACGCGTACATGTGTCTGAAGTCTAGCTTGCCCTGAAATATATTCACAAAGTTGTCTGATCCCTAAGCGTAAACCTTTATTTTGCAGGTTCTCTAAGTCTTAAGTATTGAGGGGAGGTCGTACCGAGAGAGAGAGTGAGTGAAGAGATTTTTGCGGCTCTTAACAACAATGTCTTGAGAGCCGATGAGGGTGAAGTGAGATGAGTATGGAACAGAGCCAGAATGAAAGGGCGGGGAAACAGGAGATCCCCGAGAAAACCCGCCGACTAGCGGCATAGTCCGGCACGATTCCCACTTGCAAAAATCCGGCAGTTACCCGGCCGGAGATCAAACCCGGTTCGCCTAGATGGGAGGCGAGCAGGCTAACCGCTAAACCGCAGCGGCCCTAAATCGTACTGAGGACGGGAAATTCCCACAGCAATAATTTCCTTCCCGACAGATCCTGGTATTTAACCGCGGACCTCCAACGGTAGGGAGCGAGTGACTGAGCTCTTGACTCAACAGTGGTTCACTAAGTAAACTATCTAAATATAATTTTTTTATTAAATTACTCTAACAGTGTTATCGGTGGCCCTGACAGCAAAAGCGTCATGCTCATGTAGCGACAGTTTGAACACAACCCCCGCACAGTTCTAACACTTCTGTACACCGAGTCGATAACTAAGTGTTTCGAAAGCGGCTGTAACCAGAAAGTACATTTTAACATTTGTGCATAACATTGAGACACACAACACAAACTCTGACTTTCTTATTTACTCCATTTAAATACACAACACGACTAACAATTGACGCAGATGCAGTATTGACATAGCCAGTAGCTAACTCAGTGGCATGTAGGCCACTGAGTAAATATTCGAGCCATTGCCATAGATATGTCCAGTGATGTGGGGAAAGCATTTTCACGCCATTAAACCTAATAGACAACCCACCACATTCGTGCGCACTCAGTTTAATAACATTTTGCATGATAACTATTTCTTAGTAGATATTACCAGCACAACTGCTTTCTCTCCGTTTGCATTCAAATTATTTATAAATGAAATTATATTGTTTATAGACAGAATATAAGTAAACGTCCCATTTAACCAAAATTGAAATACTTTAATGCTAAATTAATAATTTAAAAAAACTTGTGATACACGACATTTAGGAAACAAAAAACACCTCATACTTGGGGTGATTTTACGAAGGTTTGATTCAAAAAGTGCGTAGATATCGCGAATGGACTATACTGACTTACAGTCCTCCAGGGTGGACCAGAAGAACTGTGGCCAAATTGAAGACATGACACAAACATAAACTTAAACAGATTGAGGCCTGCACATGTTTACATATTTACTGGCATTCAAGACAAGCTAGAAGCGAGTAATTTATATCCACCACAGCAGGAACACTGGTTGTCGGTGTCGTTTCCCACACTGTAAAATGTTTCTGGTAAACTTCGTAAACTGTAATGGAAGTTTTTAACCTATACATTGTATGGGAATAGTTTACGGTGTCCACGATAAAATGAGCACTTTTGAGGCCATGGTAATTTTTTCCCTTTAAGTCATTTTTTTTGCTTGAACTTCCTTCTAAAATAAATAATGTAATTTAATTAATAAACACAGTGTGTATATTCCACCGCACTTGGAAGTTAACGTCTAAGGCTAAAATAAAAATACATTTATTGGCTATTATTCCAAATGAGAGGGCTTTCAAAAGTGCTCACTTTACCGTGAATAACGTATACCACAAGTCCAACTGCAAATATATGAATGTTGAGCGTCGTTACTGTACAAACTTGGTGCTTCGTGAGCTAATGTAGGAACGGTGCCATGGATGTATGGAAAAGAATTTTACCACTCATCCTGTCTCATTATTCGTATACATTGATATGGTAATCTTACGAGAAATTTATTAAAGTGCACCTACCACTGCCCTACTGCTCCTCGCCACACCGGGCATCCTTGTAGTGCTCTACAGCGTTCATTACTGGCTGGTCATCAGCCACTAGGGTGCCGGGCTTATTTTCTCTCAAAAACATATCTTATTGTGTAAAAAGTTTTACAATTATTCGTGTGCTTTCACGTGGTTATAACATAAAATAAGTTTTTCTGTAGGGATATTACTGTTGCTTGGCTGTAGTGTTCTTGAAAGACCCGGTTGGACCAGTACATTTTCAAAGTAGCGTTGCACGAACTACGCTCGAGTGTAGTCCTCAAGATGCGTGTCACGAAATGGACGGTAGAATTTTTCCTATCACAGCACGTCACATTAGTTAAGAAATAAATAGCTCTCGTCGGGGCAAATTAACAGTAAAATACCAACTCTGCTGTAGTAATCACTATCAAAATAAAATATTTTAACTTTCAACACTTGCCATCTCACATCGTATCACTTATTAAGAGCACCATAGTCGTGCGGGGGTGTGCCCAGTCACACCCTAATGGCAGCAAAATTTATTAGTTAAAAAACGTAGTATTTTATATTTATTTATATTATTCTGGAATTCACGCAGCTCTATATGTGCGGAAACGTGTGCCTGTTGTAACCGTTAAGGTGATGTGATTAAATTCGCTCCTGTTGAGCGCTCGTACAATAGCCTAATTGGTACAACTTTTGCGTAACTATAACTGTTTTAAACTTTGAAATCGAATATTACCCTGATGGGAGCCTCCGGACTCCCACTTTATAGGTGGTTATCGGCGATTCTCTAACTTTGCGGCACACCCTAATGATGGAAGCTGCGCATGATCACGTTGAGCACTCCGAATCTCCCTTACAGTCGTGACTTGTCCAAGTCCTCCAGATTGACGCCGCGAATGTCTACACGGTTCGCAGACTTCTCGCGCACATACTCGTACACTCAGAAGTTGCCAGGACCGCCTCAGACTCGAAGCAGTTCGTAACGTAGGCATCTACCCCAATAAAATAACTGTTTCGTCAATCCCAAACCTACCCTGGAGCAAAAAAAAAACAATCCTACTCTTAACTGAAGACATTTATGAACTGAACTAGGAAGTATTGTATCTTTTAAAATTATAGTCTTCCCTATGCACGCAAAAGAAATTCCATTCTTCTACACTTTCGGAATAGTGTGTGGGCTTGTAGGGATGCTTTGGTATAAGAGTGCTGGATGCCTATCTGATGATGAAATTGTTGTGCAATCACTAGCCAGCAGAGCATACGTCATACTCCAGGACACGCCATACTACTGAGACGCGCTGGAAAATCCGCCCTCTCCTCCCTCCTGCTAATTTTTGGCAGAAAAGCAGACATGAGTCACCGACGAGAGAGTCCGACGAGCAAACGACGCAGCGAACATGTTACAACTCTTTGCGTTTTCTTTTCAGCTGTGTTTGCGGAAATCTTGTCCATATGACGCGCCGTGCGAAAGTCTGAGCCAGTAGCGAACAGTCCGCTCTTCTTCTTCTTTACTCTTAACATAGACATTTCACGTGTTACCTATTATAACATTGCTCTGCCTTCTTCAGAGCGTCTAGCAGCCAGTCGGTGACTCCATAGACTCCCTAGACATCGACAGGACAGTCATTGCAATTAGTTTCTACGTGGTTGCCTATTCTAAGATTTCTGGCATTGATCTTGTGACAGGATAAACTTCAAATACTTGCGTGATTTTGTCACTGCTACACTTAACACCATTATTTGATATACAATACCCTGAAAATGTGTGCACTAATAATCAACTTGTAAAAAAGAAAAGGCACGAATGACATGCAGTCGGCTGAAGCGTAAAAAATCTCTCTTACGTCGGCGGCAGTGAGTCTCACACAAACTAGCTGAACTAATCGGAGTATCGTGCATGCTTTTAAACCACAAAGTTACCAGTCTATAGTTATAATCTAGTAGCAGGCTAGACTTCAATACATCACATGCACGTAAACAACAGTCGCTTGTTCCTAGGCTGATACCCAAGAGCACTGATAGTTTTGCGTTTTAATTCGTTAACAAGCTAAATAGAAAAGTTACATAAGCACTTGGAAAAAACGTTGAATGGCATTCAGCTGCTGACATAGTTCGAAACGTTCTCCATGTTTGTCTTGGCCATTCGGAATTCGGATCCAGCACTTTGAATGTATATTGTCTCAGAGTTCAAACATCAGATTCTGATAAAATGGAAACAATGAAAGAAATTTGCACAAGTTGGAAGTCTAGAGTATCAACAGACTATGGTTTAAGAATATCATGTTACTGCTGACGTTTCCTTTGTTACCCCAGTTTCCTGGTCTATCTGGCCACACGGAATACTGTCAGTCGAGTGCTAAATGTATTCTGCTGACTGAGGAGTTCTGCAGGGAGCGTTCGTTACATGTAAGGAGGTTTACTCGCGTACGAGTGAAACAAACGCAGAATGCTATGATTCATGTCTTTTTAACGAGTTATAACGCGAAGTGGCAGCGTTCTCATCAGTATCCCTAAATGTGTTCGGTCCTCAAGGCCTTAACTGATTAGGCTGCAACGCCCATAAGGTGTTGTGCATAGAGGCGAGTGAAGAAATACATTTTTGTAACTGACAACGCTGTACGCTACTTGCGCATATTCAGTGTTTGTAAAAGTGAAGTATGATGTATAACCCACAGGCGTTCCCAAAGATTGTTTTACACAATGTTTCTGTTTTATTTTGTAAAATTTCAAACACAGGGCAATATTATACGGGAAAGGTGTCTCTAGGCATACGTTTCGTGTGAGACGACACATGCACCTGTGGATGGCTAATCGTTTCATTGAATTATACATTTTACATTAGCCACTGCAACGCAAACTCTCCAGCTGTATCATTAACTAAATATTTATTGTTGGTTTTCTATGTTTTATGATTTGGCTGTTTAACTGGATGCTCCCATTTTAGCGACACTAGTGGTTATTGGTGATGAGAGGATTATTTCCAGCGAGGTGTTTTACAACCGTGTTTTTGCTTTGAGCCGCAATTTATATTTTGGAATATCTGTACTGGATTCGTAAATAATTTAACGTTTTAAAGCTCTGATTCGTTATCCTTCCGGAAAATGTAAAAGTTAATAATTCCGTGGACATTAGAAGTATTACTTCGTCATTAAGTTGGCACTAACAATATGTTATAAACTATTATTGCCTATACTAATTGTAATTTGCATCAACATTAAAATTAATTTAAGAACTGCGCTTTTAATTAGACATCACGTGAATTTTGTCTCCAAATTAGCTGCAAACATTACAGTAAAAATTGCATTCAGTATTTACGTTGAATTATATGCAGATACGAACAAGGAATATTTTATAAATTGTGTTAAAAGAAATTCAATAATCTGTGAAAAATTGAGAGTGCTCATTTCATGTTATTTACTCGCTACACGTAATAAGACAAGTGAAGAAGAACGTATTTAGTTTGTAATGGATAAATTAAAGAAATTTTGAATTCAACAAAAACTGTTCCTACCCAGGAATGCATAGACTTTGACGGACATACTATCAGTAATGTTGGCAACGATGTAGGAAATATAGTTCAATGTTCAAGGTTTAAATTTGTGGGCGTAGAAGTTATTTAATATTTAGTTTCTGCTCGTCTTATACACAAAATGAAAAAAATTAACGCGTTAGTGATGTTTCCAATATAATTCAACATTTACACTACGTCAACACGTGAATAAAGATGCCGGACCNAATTAACGCGTTAGTGATGTTTCCAATATAATTCAACATTTACACTACGTCAACACGTGAATAAAGATGCCGGACCAACGGCAGTGTTAATTTTATGTACGGTGGAAGAATACAAAAGGTACAGAAAAGTATATCCTAAGCAGGATAAACTAACTTGCACATTTAACCGTGAACAGCCTAAACAACGTTTTTAGGGCGAGAGAATGTTCGTGGAGCGTTGCCGTACGAGTGTCGTATTGGAAGTTCACAACAGAGTCTGTTGAACAAGTGCGAGCTGTTCTGCTTGACTTGACAGTTTGTAATGTTTGCCGTGTCATTTAGAGTCTGCCACACAGAAGACCTTCTGCCGCGTCGTCCCAACAACAGGTTTCATTACCTACTACATTAAACAGTTCTACAACTTTACATTGTTTTTACGACTGGACAGAAGTTTCTAAACTAATGCTGCATTGTAATCTGCACGTAAATGATAGGCATCCAACAGTGGAGTAACTGGGGCCGAGAAACTCAGTCAAATACGGAAGTGTTTCTTGATGCTATTCCACCCAGTAACAAACGACGCTCTGCAAGAATATGCGTAAAATGTTTTTAAACGAAGTCAAATACAGTAATCTTAGAAGTTTGTGGAAAATCAATATCTTCACGCACACAAGACTGGAGTGAATCTGTTTATTTCAAGTAATTAATGCAGTTAAGAAAAGTAATTTAGTGAATAATTGTCACGGTAGGTAGTTATGACTTGACGTCTCGTCGACAGCGAGGTCATTAGTGACGGAGCAAGGTGCTCAGAGAAGCAGAAGTAGGGAGGAATCGGCCATGGCTTGTACTAAGGTTAATTATATTAAGGTTAGGAATAAAACGAGTTTTCTTATGGAAGAGTTTGGCATTGGGAAATTTTCCACCACTATGTGCGCAGTGTTCCAAAGAGGTCACTTTTAATTACAATCTGAAGCTAGAAGCTACGTGAACAATAAAAAATAAAGATTTTACTTTGTTACAAAGTTATTTTGTATTTGATTTATGATTATTGCAATTACTTTGTTTTTAAATGTAGAAAATACAGAAAAACCAGTATACATGCAACAATTGCGCGAAAAATTTTAGGTGTCATTGATCTTCCCAACCTGAGTAGAACAAGCCTTACTTGCAGTAAGGAACCATCCCAGCATTCGCCTGAAGTGATTTTGGAAAGCCACGGAAAACACAAATCGGTAATCGAATCCAGGTTCTCCCAAATGCGAGTCCAGTGGTTTACCACTGCGCCACCTCACTCGGTAATTACTAGTATGGAGTTGAGTTGAGTTGAGTCATGCAAAACCTTAAACGTTAAAATAAAATATTGGCTAGTTTTTGGTGTACTTATATATAACACATATAAATATATAAACATATACATATATATTCCGTCAACTCATATGAAAATAATGAATAGATAATTGCACAGAAAGAACTGAGTTAGCGACTGAAACAGAACGAGTAATTAAACTAATGAAAAACGAGCACATTCTCCAAGGTCACGCCAGGTAGTTACGAAGAAGCGTGCGACTGCCTTCAAGGCTTGCACACCCACTCGCCGTAGCTAAATTAATCGTGCAGTAGATTTGAAAAAAGTGTATATTACAAAACTACAAAAAAAAAANCACCCACTCGCCGTAGCTAAATTAATCGTGCAGTAGATTTGAAAAAAGTGTATATTACAAAACTACAAAAAAAAAATTACACCACTGGTATTTCTGAATAACTAGGTTGCTCACGGTCCAAGAGAAATTATAGGATGAAAANCAAAAAAAAAATTACACCACTGGTATTTCTGAATAACTAGGTTGCTCACGGTCCAAGAGAAATTATAGGATGAAAATACACACTGTCTGTACAGATTACCACGCCAGACTTGGCGACGACTACAAAAAAACTGTCCCAGCGAACATAATTCATGAACAACCAAATTACATGTGGTGCAAAACTTTTTTTCGAATGTGCATTTCGCTTGAAGGCAGGAAAAGAATTGAACTGCAGATGTTATTTTGTATTTTTCTCCTTCCCCTAAATAAGCATGTACAATCAAGCTCTAAACATACGGTTTATAGCCACTTTCACTAATAAACCGAGACCCAGAAATGTTGCAAGTTCATCTGACAGGCTGAACTGGACAGCTGTGTATGCACCCCAGACGCTGTCATTTGTACATTGGCCTTCATGATAAACACTTGGTCCTGCGTAGGTCTAGTAGGTTGTACGTGATCGCTCAGTCTACTTCTGCACGTGTATTTCTGGTTAACAGTCATGAAGGATGAGTCAAAAAATAATATACCCTAGCAGCTCCTTAACTCGCGACTTTTCTTAAACGAACAAAAGTAAGAAGTGGCTACCCTAGGTAAATTAATTGACCGTTTCTGGTAAAAACTCGTTTTTCTAGAGAATGTAGGCCTAATTACTAAGAAATTCCTATATGCTCAATTACTTTCGCAGGAACTACTTTACTAACAAGCCCCTTTAACCCCCGTGGCTGCAACACTGTATGCTGGTTGTAACACTTTATACTGGTTTGGTACTTACGTGTAGAGGTGCGTGGCTTCCAGTAAAAACATTATCATTGCTTGCAACACAAAGGAAATTNTATACTGGTTTGGTACTTACGTGTAGAGGTGCGTGGCTTCCAGTAAAAACATTATCATTGCTTGCAACACAAAGGAAGACAAAGGAAGACAGGACTGTACAATTAATATAGGAACGACATGTTGAACTAAAAGCACTGAAAAAAATGTGTTGTTTTTGTTCGCTAGAATCAATTTCTTAGGCACCTTAAAATAGCATTTGAAGTTTTTATTTACTTATGGCATATTTAATATTATTTATAACATCACTAATGCCAGGAGACAAACGCAATACCAGTCACAAATATCACCTGACAGCAAGAAAGCATGCGATACACGTTCACACTAAGAAATTATTCGCAGATTTACTATAGGAGTGTATACATAGAGTGAAAAAACGCGAATGGTAAAGTTATTTCCCATAAATCCATTCTAGCGTTCCTTCATTTGCTCAGGAAACAGTAAAATTCGTAGGAAACTACCCAACTTTGTATAGCAGCGACACTAAACATTCCATGTCTGTAGCCGGATGTGTGGGTATTATTTCCATACGATTTATGAGTTATAAACTTCCAATTCAGTTTATGAAGTTTACCAGAAATTTATTTTAGAGTGTATAAAGGTGGAATTTGTCTGCACTTCTAGCACACTGACGGTGTTTGGCCCTTAGGTTGCCGGGAAGCAAAATATTTATTGTTTTATGTATGTAACAAATACTGCTCAACTTGCTAACATTGCACGCGTTGCCGCATCCCACAAAAGTAAAAACCTTAGATTCCATAGTTTTTTAATATTCTTATGTAAAAATCACAGCTTTATTGATTTTGAAATCCACAAATAGCAAAAACTTACATAGCTACAAAAATGAGATAATTACAAATGAAAAGTAGGCAATGAGTTGCTTCATAGTATTTTATTTATGTATTCACATACATAAAATGTGTTTATTCTTTTCTTATGTCTTGAAGATGATGAATTTTTTTACATTCTCTCGGCTTGTGGCTGTCCCTAATTTTTGAAATAAAATTTATGAATATTTTTGTTAGTCACAATATTACTCAGACTTACTGTTATTTTTGGAAAAAAAAATTATGGTTTTAATTAGCTTATTTTAAAGAATTAAAATTATGATTTTGACAATGATTAAGCAAAAATTAAGGAATTAAAATATATTAAATTGAACTGACTTCACTTGTAATCTCTATAATTTGTACACAGATCTTGACGTCGCATAATATCTGAAGCCTTTAGCGGTGGCGGAGGTCAGCTGAAATGGAGCAGCGATTGAATGCAGTAGAGGAGGTAGCGGGATTACCTTGAGGAAACCCGCCGGTCAGCGGCAACGACCGCCACGTTTCCAACATGCGGAAATACGGGCTGGAGCCCGTCGGGAATCAAGCCCGAATCGTGCACCTTTGAGGACTGATACCTAAAGTTCTTCATTTGTGTGTTCCTTTTGTCTCACTTTTTCTTTTAATAGACGTACCACAATGTTTTAATTCTAAAGAGCACAAACAAAAGTTATTCTTAATTAGTTACTAATTCACCGCCAGGTTTATTTTCTGACTTGTAACTGGCCAGGATAAATAAGTGATTATTTTGATAATGTAGCTGCGTAGTTGATAGCAGCAGCAGTCAAACGATACCGTCTTTAGTAAGCGTAATAAGCAATTATGTGGGCCCCGTCAGCCAGTAAAACTAAATGCAAAACATGCACTCTCAGGGGGTAGCAGAAAGTACATTTAAAAAAGGCGGAGATCAGGCCTTTTTAACCCTTTCAAAATCACTTTACTTTACGGTTTCAGGTGTTGTAAACAAATAAATTTACGATGCGTGTTGTACTTAAGTCGACACAACACTTTTTTCGTTGTCACAGCCAATAATGAGCTGTAAGTTATATGATCGGCTACAGTTATATGAACCAATTATTACCTAGACCAGTAAGACGGTTTGCGAATCATTTACACACACGTAAGATCAATGGTTATTGAGCTTCACAATGTGCAGAACAGACCAAAAATTACCTACACGTGCGTAATGTACACAATTGTGTACTCTAGGTTCTATAAAGCATACCCTATACTAGGACGGAATAGTACTAAACATATCACTTGTGCTATAAATATTATTCTTGAGCTCTCCAACATCGTTATCAAATACTTTTTCAGAATGCTGTATCTTAATATACTACCCGCGCACGAGCGAAACTATACCACTGGAGCCTACATGAACCTTGCTATGCACGTTCCACCAATTAGTGTCGCAGCTAAAATTTGGCATATTATTATTAATTTTAGCCTTCTGAATAATATATTCAAAGAAAAATATATAGTGGAAATAGTTTTAAAAATAACTTTTTATGGCTTTGCCGTGCAGTTTAACTATGGGAAAGGAGAAAAGTACAAAACGGCATCTATAGTTCAATCAATTGGCCTACACCGCGTTTAATAATACCCTGCTGTTACAAATGTAATCTTAGAAAAATTCAGCTTCTCGGAAATGTATATCACAATGCTTCCAGATGTAACCCTGAGGCGTTAAAAATTGTTTGCCAGGGTTTCGCCTTCAGGATGTCGGATACCAAAAATTTATTATTTTATATTTGTACCAAATATTCTTCAACTTGTATTCATTGCACGTAATGCCGTTTTTCTCGTTTAAGAAGATTTTACACTTCATATTTTTTAATAATTTGATGTCAAATCCAATTTTTTTTTCCGTTTCACAGCAGTTATAATAACCAATACTAACTGAGATGTACTAATGAAAAAAACGTAAACCATGAGCTACCACGTGACGCATGTGTAATCACCAAATAACAGTTCGTGCATTTCTTAAAAAAAGTTAAAAATAAAGAAACACCTTTTCACAGCACTTCAACATTGCTGAAAACTGTTTTTCTCAAAGCACTGTATCTCGAAATACACGCACCAGATACATACAAAAATACTAAAGAGCCCTGCATTGAACTTTGGTTCAGACTTTCCGCCAATAAAATTATAGGATTGCCATTAAAATTCCAATAGGTACGTGCAGCATGAGTTTAAAGCCTTGCGCTTAGTGGCGATAGCGCACTTGATGCGGGTAAGTGTAGCCGTTTTCGCTCCCGCGTTTCTCGGCCTCAAAAAACGCGGAAAATATCTCTTGGTATGCGGACCCCTTAATCATTTCAGTTACAGTGTCCTCTATCTGGGACGTTGCATATGAAGTGNAAATATCTCTTGGTATGCGGACCCCTTAATCATTTCAGTTACAGTGTCCTCTATCTGGGACGTTGCATATGAAGTGGTTTGAATGGTCTGCACTGCGCACAGCAGATCATACCGTCCAATGAGAAAGGGTCCCTACGTGTGGGAGACATCATNAATTATCTCTTGGTATGCGGACCCCTTAATCATTTCAGTTACAGTGTCCTCTATCTGGGACGTTGCATATGAAGTGTTTTGAATGGTCTGCACTGCGCACAGCAGATCATACCGTCCAATGAGAAAGGGTCCCTACGTGTGGGAGACATCATTCGCTGCTCCATGTTCCGTAGCCACATAAACCTGTTCCGTAGCCGCATAAACCTGTTCCGTAGCCTCATATTGGACAAGGCATCGGAGTATTTGGTGACGACGGTCATTGTGTTTCTACAGATAGATTTCAATCGGTCCCGAAGTAAGACAAAACATCGTCTGGATTTCGGTACGTTTCCGAACAAAAAATTTATTTGTTGCAACGCCTAAAATTATATATTTATTTAGGGCTACTCACAGAGATGATTTCATAAGCCTGTCTTTCCTTCTCGGTAAGTAGGCGACGACGGAACTTTGTAGGACAAGTGTACGACGGAAGTCAGTCGGCTTGTTCTGACGGGGGCAGGCTTGGCTGGCTACCTTGGCGTCATTAGTACGACGTCACGCCACCTGTTGTTCGTGCTCATCTGCATGGCGGAGGGGGCGGTTGCCGGTAAAGATAACTGGCCGCCGCGTTGTTCCAGAAAAAGAAACGGGAGTGGGCGGGACTCCGCGCAGTGGGTGGACCTCCCCGTCGCTGTTCCCCCCTCACTTCGCCTTCCAGCATTCTGCACTGTTCCACGCAAATAGAACGCTCTTATTTCTTCAGCATGAGTAGCTACCTTAAGGTGGTAGTATCCATTACATCTTTGATTTTTCTTACAAATCTTCGTAATGAAAATTTATGACCAGACATAAAAAAAATTAAAACATCAAATCAATACATAACTAATTTTTTTTTAATTTGTACAGTTTCAATTTTACCTGTATTTTCCCATGTTTGGATTAACATTAGTAAATAATTAAATAATATTTGATTACGGTACAGATGTGAAACTAATCATGTAAGAAAAATAATTTCGATTTAGACATAACTGTTAAGGTGTTCTCTATGCCTCGGCTAGCTTGGTTTTTAAATATTCACTTCGAAAATTAAGTTATGGAGGAAAATACGAAAATTCAAGACGGCAAGAATACTTCCCCCTTAAGGGTGTAAAATACCGAAGGGGGTCAAGTCTCAAACTTTCAGTGACAGTACCCATGTTCATTTAAATCTAATCTCTCTCCCTCGGCCTCATTCTTCCCTCACATCACTTACTGTGCGTCGTATGTTTGTACGTGCGGTTATGCACGTATGTAACACTTTTCTAATATGGGCCAAAGATTTAAGTATTTAAATAAAATTAATTTTACTGAAATATTTTTGTTTTTGGTTATACGGAAACCTACAAACATAATGTATTTTTGAAATAATGATGCAAGAAGTCTATAATAAGCTGTAACACTTATTTAAAACTGAAATTGTGGTCAACCACTGTTTATCAAGTGATAAGCCCCTGCTGGCCAAAAAGTGGAAGAGAGACTCCCCCCCCCCC
>NQII01000398.1:529572-554402 GCA_002778355.1 Clitarchus hookeri | reverse complement strand
CCCCCCCACCACATAATTCAAAAGACCGGGACTAATGTGCAAGAACTGTGCTAACCAGACAGATTTAGTATGCTGGAAACTGTATTTCTCGCAATGTCCACAAACTGAACTAAAAATATTATTTTTCGACTGGCAAAAATACTGAGTTTGATGTTTGCTATTTCTGAAGTAGCCTAGGCAGCCAAAACACTGCTTTTTTCGGTGGGTGTTTGTTATTTTAAAGCAGAAAATTTTTAGGAAATATGTTATATGATATTAACTATTCACACTAATTTGCAGCAGAAAACCTGGCGGCCTGCGTGTTACTTTTGCATAGTCGTGTAAATGCTTAATAAAATTTGCGAGTTATTGTTCACCATTGCATACTTATGTAATGGTGGAACTGCGCAATTAATACTTAGTTCTCGAATATATATATATATAATCTTCTTTTCTTGAAGAACTGTACAATGGTAAACTATTAAAACACACTGAAATGAAATGTTCAATTATACGTAGCATAGTGCTAGGTTTTTTTAATTTACGCAGAGTACGAAACCAGTTTAAAAGAATCAGTTAATCCGCGATAACACCAAAGCAATGTTCAGAAATACTATATCTTTGAAATACATGTATGATTCGTCAAGAGTTTTCCAAGTTTCTCGCTAACATTAGAAGTTAAAACAGATTTTTTTTTCTGTAGCTGAGACAAGTATCGTGTTTCATCCGAAGGAAACTGCCAACAACACGGCAAACTTGAAACCATTCTTCTGGCTTTGAAATGCTTTCAGAAAGTTTGTTTGGTGCGGTAGGGAAAAATGAGAATATCTCGTCCGTTCTCGCCGGAGGAAGGGTTGAAATTGATTAGAGTACGGGAGACTGGTTGCCCTACATGAGGGATGCATTCAATTTCGTTGCCAGAAATTTCTAGTGGGAGCTGATTGGGGAGGGGTTTTAATTGGAAAGCGTGTAACACTTTAGCGCACAGGCGTGAGCACAGGGTGTGCTGGATGTGCCCAAACATACCATTATGATACCATATTTAATACTTTAAAATGTTTATCTTTGAAATTTATCAATTATTTCGGAATCTCAGCATACCTAAGACACGTTGGTCTGTATCAGACACGATAATGAATACATACCGGCACTGTTTAGTCTATCGCGTTAGGACTGTCCACAAATGTCCTATTGGTCGGCTTTCCGCCCAGCTCTCCTCAGCCTCCCTCGCCGTGGAATGGCCGCGGCTTCAGAGTACTTGAGAATACAGAGCCGAAACAGTCGTTTACACCTCCGACTCTAGACGTTCACGCCAGAAAAATGCCGTCACTGTTAAGCAAAATGTTGAGACGTCGTTTGCCAATCAACGCCTGGTAACCTACTCGCTGGCTGACAGCTCAGCCAATAGCGTACCTTTCACAACATGCAGTAGCCAATCAGGCACAAGGCCCGCAGAAACCATGTTGTAAATTATGACGTATTAGCAAGCTGTCAATAGGGTTACTCACAGAGAAACTTTGCTCATTTTTGTGTTTGTTTCTGACTGCAAACAGTACCGGTCGTTATATGACGTATTCTGTAGCTTTATGTAAATAAATGAGTGTACTAGCGATACAGTTTAAGGGGTTTATGGACGTTAAGAAGTTAATTTGCGCTAAAGCACAGCCGTGCGCCGCTTTCATTATAAGGATGTGCCATAGAGTTAGAGAATTGCCAATGGCCACCTGCAAAGAGAAAACTTCCCTCAGAAAAATTTTTGATTTAAAATTTTTAAATAGTTATAGTTACGTAAAACTTGTGACAAAACAGAATATTATAAGAAAACCGAATTTCACAATATTTTCCTAAAATATTTATATTTACCAACACGTTCCGTGAATGAACAACATCAAGATGGGGTCAACACACAAACACACAATATTATCACTGTTAATAATAATTGGAACCGTCAGCACGAGCGCTAGGCGCTATAACCAGTTACGTGTTTAATCGAAGCCCCTTGGTGGCTGTAACCGGACACACGTCTTAGCACCGCTGGCTGCCTACCCCGTGGAGAGCTTCTGCCCGCGGCCAGAGTAGATAAGTACACAGATACGAAATTGCGTGACTGTTCCTTTGACGTGGGCGTACCCATGCTCTGACTGGCTGCACAAGGCTCTGGGAACGGGCCTTGTACCTAATTGGTTATTGCCTGGGCTGCCGACTGACGAGTAGGTTACCAGGTACTGATCAGCGAACGGCATCCCCACATGTTGTTAACCAGTGACGCCATTTTGCTGGTATGTGTGGCTAGGTTTCGCAATACAAGTGGTCGTTTTACCTTCGTAATCTTAAGGGGACTTTATCCTATTAAATATATTCAAAGCAAATATAATTTTTAGGGTTTCCATAAGCGGTGTCCTGTTGAGGAAGATAATAAGTACAAAGTTGTAGTCGTAGTTTAATCTATTTGCTTTCATCGTGTCCTAATGTTACATATCTAATTTGCCAAATTTGTCTTTCCCGGGAATGTATATTGCAGTGTTGGGAGAACCCGTCGTAATGCTGCCTTATGACCAGACGTAGCCGCGAGACGTTTAAAATTGTGTGCTAGAGTTTCGCCTTAAGAACTCAGTGACAGCGCTACGCCCGCGGTGGCCATCAGCGCTCGCCATAGCTGAAGTGAAAGCGCAGTGATATGTGCACCGATCAGTAGGGATGATGGTGAGTAAAGGGCTTGCAGCGGAAGAAGGGCGGAGGAGGTGGAGGGGGTGCTGCCCGGGCCGATGACGCACCACGACACCCGGCCTACGTGCATGGCCCACCCTTTGCATCATCACCACGGGTGACGCAGCAGCCCGCCGCATATCGATCACCACGCCCCAGCAACTCTAATAGGGAAAACGAATACTTTAGCCCTTGCCACACTGTCGAAATCTCGCCTTCAAATACACTACTGGCCATCAAAACTGCAACACCAAGAAGGGCGTCAGCTATCACAACCAGATTTGTTCGGCAGAATACCTGTCATACACAGGTGACATGATTACGCTTGCATCTCGGTATGACGTAGAGAACATGGGGATATCAGGACTGTGTGGCCCCACCATGGTCAGCTATAACCACTGCTACCCGACGCGGCAATTAGAGGAAGAGACTTTGGATGTCCACCTTTGGTATCTCCACCCATGCTGCTTCCATGCGTGCTCGAAGTTCATTCATTGTGGCCACGGGTGTCTTGTGGCAGTCCAATCGTCGTCTGGCCATGGATTACACATTTTAGATGGGCAAGAGATGCTGTGAACGCGCAGACTAGAGAAGTAGTGTGTCATGGTGGTCATCTAGGAACCGTTGGGCGATATGTACCACAAACGTTCACGTGTTATCCTGTTGGTACAGGGCTGGCCCCAGGCTGGCCCTGAAGATAGAGGAAAATAACAGACTACGTTACCTCCGCGATGTAACGGCTGCTGGTCAGTGTACCGGTGATGCAAACTAGGCGCGAGCAGGACTGAAGTTCGATATTACCCTATACCATGTGATGCAGGACTCGGCCAGGCGTGCACCACGGAGCCGCTAGACATAGATGCGACCATAGTGGTGCTGCAAGCAGAAGCGGGATTCGTCGGAGAAGATGATGACATGCTATTAGACCCTCCAGGCCCGACGTTCCACGCACCATTGCAACTGCAGGCACCTGTGGTGAGCAGTCAGTGGCAGCCGAAGTAATGGACGCCTCGAAAAGATACCCACTGCAGACGGTAACGAACCTTGCGTGCGGGCACAGATTGATGCACCACATGCCTGGAATGCTAAGCGAGAGCGTTTGATGGGGCTCTACAGTCCGTAATAGCCATATGCACCAGATGTCTGTCCTAGCGCTCCATGGTGTCACGGGACCGCTGGCTTCCTGCATGTCGATCAGCCCATATCCGCTACAATGCAGTTGCATTTCTTCCAACGCGAGAACCAATTTCTCGGTAGGAAAATTCAAAATCCCAATAGACCACGATTCACCCGCAGTCAAATAGGTAAACCTCTTCGTATGGTTATTGTGTTCTTCAAAATAGCATGCTCCTTCCTGCTGTGTACACGAACGGTGGGGAAACATAATGCCATTACTTCTCAGCGGATTTTTTTTCTTACCTACCTTAAAACGCAGAGGAGAGTCGGAGGTCCTGGGTAAGGATACGACCTAAGTGCGTCTCAGGGCTGATCCTCATAGCCTAGGCGTGGAGAGAAGGTTCTAATTACAAGATAATATGCTCGTGGCTTTACTGGGATTGGGAAAACATGGCCGCGATTAGGGCGATGTTTACCTCCCAAGCTAACTTAACCTGAACTACAAAGAGAGGGGGGTCGGGAAACCGGTATATATACCGTAAAAACCCCTCGACAGAAAAGGATTCGAAGTTTCCATGCAATTTATGAAGTAGAAAAATATTTCTACTAGAACAGAGAATGGGAAAGGAGAATCTTTATTGAAAGGGTGCTTGAAACACTAGAAGATAAATATTGGTCGGGAGGGCTGTCTTTCTTTCCGATGATCACGCTGGAATTGGTTTTAAACCAGGGAGGTGGGGGTACCAGCACCCCTGGTGGAGGGGGGAATGCGCAATTGAGAATCCCCCCTTGTCAGCGGCTCCCCGACCTCCACTTACATACCGATTTTCAGTATTGCCGTTGGTGTACGTGCTGCGCCACTCGTCTGAACAACTAATCACGTCAATTTCCTATCCTGCTCTACGCATTCTCCCAATGTAGGGATGAGTCCTTCTTGTTGTTGCAATTTCAATAGCCAGCAATGTATATTTGACAATAAAAACTGAAGACAAAATACTACCATGAAATGTTTCCATGCGACAAGTTGTATCAAATTATTTGGAATGTGTGTGAAAATAACTCTTTGTCTTTTTTTAAATGAAGGATTTAGTCTAATTTTTTTCATTCAAAGTGAGGCACTACTGTTGTTTTTCCATGCAGTCCATTACAGGAAGAAATGTATCCAATGTTTTTATTTTCACTTCTTTACTAAATTTAAATTTTATTTGTCAGATTACATTTCGTAAACAGTTAAATTTAATGTCTCCGATTTCTTAATAACATTTTGCGATAATCCCTTCAAATTGCATTTATACAAAGACAGATTTTGTAGAAATTAATTACCTCCTTAACCTTATTTCATTTGCAGCAATTGTTCCCCGTTTTAAAGTTTCTTGACGTCGGAAACAACCGCTTTCTTCCCGGAACTATTCTTATTAGCCGATATCATCAAACATCAAAACATTTTAAAACCGGCCCAATATTCATAACGTCTGATGGAAACTAGATCCATCTAACTTTTCCAGACAAACATGGTAGCAATAATGATGTTTTGGCGACATCAGAACTATACAATTTTGTTTGACCAACTTCATTTGAAACTGTTTGATGGAAAAATAATTGGCAGTGTGATAGGGTCTTTTCCGAAGATACCCGAAGTCGAGGTTATGCTCTCTTACAAGTTCTGCATTAAAAATAATATTGCGTATTTAGACATAATATTTACTACCTGTACATAGCGTACATATACTACAAATAATAGTGTGGTCTTTCTCTTTAGGTAACGTAGAAATACGTGCTTGGTTTTATATTTTGATTTTGATGATCGTAGCACAATATTCTTTGTCTATGTGGACTCCGTAAATAATTTTTCATACCACGTACACTTTCGTGAATATTTGCATAAAAATGTTTATAAAGTAGTATTTCTTCTTTATGATCATGATTCTTGTTCTCTCGAACGGTAAGAAATATCTGTTAATAAATGACGCAATCAATAATTTTTCCCAGAAAACGTAGGCCAATATTAAAATTTTAAAACAAAAAAAAGGCTCGTGACATCATGCACGTTCGTATTTTTAGTTTACTCTACTCTGTGTCATAATATTGGCACTACAGTAGAACCTACTCCGGCAAACAATTGAATAAGATAATTTTATATCGTTAAAGCGTTAACACAATAAAAATATTAGGCAGTAAACATTAAACGGTATGAGAGAATCAGTAGGTTCCCAAAGTTCAGCCGACACAATAGCAATATTACTGCTTACGTTAGATCAATCAATAGAAATGCGTCTTTGTGTCTGCTGTATTCGATATAAATGGAAACAGTTGTTTGTTTATCCGTATTTTTGTTTTTTTGACTGTTGTTTTATCGAAGCAGGTAGGTAAAATTAACACTGCAGTGTATAATTTGAAATAAATTTTTTAATGTATTCATTGAAATGTATTCTTTTAGCCCTTGGTGACTGACGAAACTTAAAACTTGCAAAATATTTCCGCTTCAGTAAGAAGTGGCAACCCCATTGTGTTGGACTTTAAGTCAATGCGTAGGAGAAAAAATTTAATTGCTTAAATACTTCTTACTGCTTACTAAGATGCCGTTGATTTGCAACTCTAGCGTTGTATGCTCCTTGACATAGATCTTTCCATACTAGGCACATCCGCGCCGCTTGGGGGAGGGCACGCCTCTGCCAGATGACAGGAATAAGCCGACAGAGAGAAGACGAACAACGTTACGCTGCCATCCACACACAGCTGTGTTTACCTTTTCCCGCAAGGAGAATTTCGCGAGTTCGACATCTTGCATGTTCGACACTACAGGCCTGACCGTCGCCGTCCCGGCTGCTTATGGTTGTTCTCGGTAAACTGATAACTTTTGAAATCAATCACTGAGAAAAACCACTGCCCATAATTGGACGTACATACTGGCACGCGGGCTTATGGTTAACTTCTCGGTGAATTAATAAACATTGTTTCAAGACTCGATGTTGTATTGAGAGTATAATATGGAAATGTATAGCTACTGAAGTCTATTATTTTCTTTATGCGCATTAGATCATTTATTTTTATATTTTTTAACACATATTAGTAGTTAGGATTGGGGCATTCTAACACAGGATCGTGACAGGGACACCTCCGCCATTTTGGCAGCCATTTCCCCTCGAAATATCCCTTTTTCCTTAAAAATTTCCCAAATTTCCCAAAATTGTTTTTTAAAATATTATTTTTTCAATGACTCCTCAATATGGCTTAATGACTCATTTTTGGGCAATGAGGATTCATGAGGGGTTTTCTCAGAGTCTTCCCAAATGCAAAATAAACTTCATGCTCTCGCTTTCACAGGGGTGCCGCAGTGACGCAACGGATAGAGGGAATGCTCCCTGTGATGAACCCCCACTTGCCATTAAATCGCTCGAGGCTACGAGCGGTGTTATTTATCAGGTTTATATAATTATTGATATAATATTATTAAATATCTTTGCTCTATATATTCCACCGTGAGATATATATTTTCTCAGGCGTTCATGATGTATATTGAAGCATGAACTTGGTTTTTTTCCAAAATAAAATAAGTATTTTAAAAAATTGATTCTTTAATAGCACTTAATATTTTGTCTTACAAAGCACACTTGCATAGTGTGTGTTGGTTGGTGCATGTGTATAACTTGTACAGTATCTCTGGTTTATTATTCATATTCCACCGTGAGATCTATATTTTCTCACGTGTGCAAAATAATAATATGTGCTGGTTTCCTTTACAAGTTTTTTCCACAATAAAATAAGTATTTTAAAAAATTGATTCTTTAATAGCAATAAATAAAACAGGTCTCAGATTTATTTATGTATTTATTATACTTTTTTTTGCAGTACAAATACATCATATTTTACAGTAAGCAATCTGATTTTAATACAGTTTTTGGATTTTGATTAACTTATCTTGCTGATGTTACCATAATGGTGTACAAACATATTTTAAAAATACATTATACTTGGAATAATTTTCTAAGTATCACAAGATACATCACTTACCAGTTGCTGCTGCAACGTACTCCCATTTACCATCTGCATAAAATACCCATGCAGACGGACCCGGACTTGAAACCGGCAGTACGCTATTCCTACAAAACTATCAATACATATACATAAATAAATATATATATATATTTATATATATTGGTAACGTCATAGATATAGTGAACAGGTAGGTTGCGAAGCAGCAGGAGGACGACTAATGAAGCGAATGCTTCGTCAACGGGAAAAACAGAATATATGGACGGGCACTACAGTATGATATCAACAACACGGTGTGTGATGCCAACACACAGTACGATGGTAGGATTAAGAGAATAGCCTAATTAACGGTGATATGAGATATACAGTAATAGTATGGCTGCAAACCATACATGCCATATATAAAGTAGAATGCTATAAACAGAAAGGGGGAAGACAAGTAGTTGCTGACGATGACTCTATACACATGACATGAAGTTGAATACAGCAAGTGTGTGAAACACACATGCAAAAGAGAGAGACACAATAACACAGTAGCATGAATAATACTTGCAAATGCACGACAAGTTGAAACCATGCATTAAATATAAGTGGGAAAAAAGAAACGCATGAATGGTATACCTGGCAATACTACTTGCATGTGCTCCAGTATACCGCCGAGAAAAAAACCTGTACAGGACGTGCTGGTAACATGCCTGCCAGACTACTTGCATGTGCTCCAGCGTGTTACCACCCAGTATACCTTGCAAGGAGAAGACTGGAACTCTTGCATGAGCTACAGTACACTGAATCAGACTGTGAGGGCCAATAAAAAGTATACCTGGCAAGCCATTTGGTCTTGCATGGGCTCCAATATACCGCAGGAATAAAAATACCTATAATCTACCTTTCAATGTTAGGGGTTTCCCTCTTGAACGAGCTACAGTAGACTATCAGTCAGCATACCTCACAAGCCTGCAACACACTTGTATGCGCTACAGTATGGTTATCGAGAAATATGGCTAACAAAACCCTCGACAATGTAAGTGACAAGCGGAATACGACGACGCCTGTACGTTCTCCCGTACATGCCAGGAGAAAAAGCACTCTCTCTGGTGACATACATAACTATGTAGGCCTGACCCACAGCTGAATATCTTATTAGGCCTGATAGTCATAGAGGACGGTATGTATGCCATCATCCAGGACTTTCCGTTTATTGTCCATCCACAAAAGAGCCAGTTTGTTGGTTTGCTCTGTGTAAACTTCGTGGTGGTACGACCTAATACCTGCGACCTGCACTCTCATGCAGTGCTGGGCCAAAAGGATGTGCCGATAATCGTCAAACTTTATTGTCATTTCAACTACGCACCCTTGTATCCCCTTCGCGCGTTTCCCTACCATATTCAGGCAGCGGTACGCATACAGTTACGCCCTCAACCAGACAAACTCAATCATCTCGTTACCCACACACTCATCCTTGAACTTCCCAATCACCTTAGAATTGGTATGCGAGTAAGAAAGATGAGTGGTCGGGTAGTTGCTCGTGTCGAACTCTGATATGAGCGTCGGGTTTATGGCGAGTTCACTGTAAAAGTCAGGGCAGGCAATCTCCATTGCAAAGCTATCAGTATCCATGTAAAGGAGGTTTACACTGCCCCCATACCACGCTCGCATTACATTGTAGTAAAATTTATACATGAGTGTTTTTGACAGGTCGAGTACGGCATACCCAGCGTATATGGGCTTGTAAAACACAATGGTCTCTTGGCATAATTTGACTAGGAACAATGTCTCATCGTAAAAAGTCCTGAATTTGAATGTAGGCTTTGCGAAGAGCTTCTTCGCCAGAACTTCTCTACACAAAAGTTCAATATGCTGTCGTTTGCGCTTATTCTCCATAAGTTTACCGTACATTGCGTTGACGTTTCTCCTAATTCAAATCTATATAAGGTTTCAACCAAGGCTTCTGTAGGAATTGAAGGACTCGGTGAACAGCCTTCAGCCATAACCCATGACCCAATCCTTGCTTCAAAGTAACGTAATGTACGATATAATGAATCTTGCTCTCCAGAGTCGTCATGAGTTTCGTTTGTTTGGACCCCAGGGGACACTAGTTCACTGGCAAGAATGGAAGTTCCATATGTTCTTCGTAAAGAGTGCAAGGGTACTCAACGTCTTCCTCCAGTATGTAGCCGACATATCCGTCGTCCGGCACGCTCATCACATCGATGTTCGTGCTGGTCCATTCAAAACCACCATATGGGAGCGGCAGGGACATTGCCCACCCGTATGTTTTTGGAATCTACATACTGCAGGTATGTCGACATCGTACGTGTCTGGTATATGCCTATTGTTGCAACCACATGCCGCTTATCAC
This sequence comes from Clitarchus hookeri, assembly GCA_002778355.1. Taxonomy (NCBI): domain Eukaryota; kingdom Metazoa; phylum Arthropoda; class Insecta; order Phasmatodea; family Phasmatidae; genus Clitarchus; species Clitarchus hookeri. Next base: position 544,249 of record NQII01000398.1, on the reverse strand, counting down.
ATTGCATCACCCCTCCCCGGATACCAGCCTCAATAAACAGGTGCATGTCATAGTCACTAAGCAAGTCTAATTCCACCTGCGCAACATTTCGTCAAACAAGAATTTGGGAGCGCTAACATAGTGCACACAGTCGAGACTATATGTGCGTAGACATAGCCTCCGGAAATTCTCGAAGACATCGCACAGAATCAGCACGTCTGTCTTCAAGTAGAGCTCAGAATAGTCCTGGAGGGTACGGCAGCCGAACACAGACCAGACGGTTTGTGCATGCTAGTAGTCCTCGGCACTGACGTTCCCTCCCAGTAAGCCTATTACAGAATGACTCTATAGCAGGTAACTGTGGCTTGGCGAGCTTCTCCCAAAAGCTAACATAATTGTAGGGGAAGATGCCTTTCCGGGTTACCAGCTCTAGCTCATGCTCTACCGTGAAGAAGCGAGATGTTGTGTGGAATTCACCGGACGGCAGATTCTCAGCGAGCGTTGCCAGACTGGCAGACATGAACCTATATGTAATGACGAACTGTAAACTGAACTTGTCGCTCAAACTCTTACTGAAGGTGATGAGTTTCTCCTCACTATGTGGAATAATAAATTTGTTCTGGTAATCATAGCCAAGCTGCTTAATTATGAAATTGGCATCATACATTAAGTTATGGAAGAGTACCGGCAGTCTCTGGGGGTGGCGATGAAGCTTGTTGAAGTTATTACATGAAGCCCAGATAAAACTGCTGGTAAAATTATCATGGTCATGCACCTTTTGGTTGTTGTTGGTGAACATGCCAGAACAGTGGCAGCAGGTAGTGGCTAAAGCATAGCCAGCCTGTTCCTCATGCGTCAGTGCTCGCATAGGTTCGACTGGCTATATGTGTCTTTAACCAGGAGACCTATCCTAACCACCTCTTCCATAAAGTGTTTCGAGGTACCTTCGCCCGTGCAAACAGTTACACCCAGGGGTAGGCTGGTCATCTTATAAGCGGGAATAATTGAATTATCAACCTAAATGTATATGCCATATGAATAGGGCTCGTGTTTTACCTATATGTGTAGGACGTGTCCAGGTTCGGCTCACACGTTTGCACAGGCACCAGCATGGCCTCTAAGTCTGCATATACTACGATAGGTATCTTATTGCCATTCTGGCAATTTTTGAACTTGAGCACAGGCGGCCTGCCGTACCTGTCCGGCTGCGGAATGTTGGCCAAACAGCAATATGGTCATTGCAATACCTCCTGTGCTCAGCCAGAGTTTTGACACCCATCGAACCTGTCACACATGCTCGATTATCATATGTCTTGAAACAACGTTTACAGATATCAACATGATTGTGGTGTGATGTCACCTGGGAGCATACCAGGCACGAGAAATTTGACATGTAACAATAATGCGAGTTCTGGTCCTCCCACTGGTGAGCAGTAGCAAATCAAAGTGCTGGGCCAGTTCTGCATCTGTCACCCGTATCAGCAAAATGTTCGTATTCTCATCGAGTGTGTATATGTTAATGCTGACCCCCGGATTAGCTTTCTCAAAAGCCGTTATTTGAAGTAGAGGGGTGGGGAAATCTAAGGTCGAAAAATCGAAATACGCCTCCAGCCTGGTGTAGCGCTGGTTGACGTGTTCTGGACTCTGCCCCTCTATAAAATGCACCAGTATAGCCCATTTAAAATACCACAGGTCAGCATTGTGCGGGTTGATAATGGCTCCTTTATCCACAAAACCTTCAGGCAACGGGATATAAGAGGAGACTCTAAGAGGGTCGAGCTTGTTGACCCTTAACTGGACTCGTATCACAGCAGTGAGAGTCCAGCCGCTACCCTTCCCCATATAGTCAGTCTCCTCCACACAGATCTTGGAAATGGCAGCCGACATAGCCGCCTCTATGTCCGCTATGTTAAAAAGAGGCATGTTTTTCGTCTTAAATGCACGACGATCCTCCTCATCCTTGTGCTGTTCTGGTTTACCATATACACACTCGAGAAATATATTAAACTTGACAGCCCCCTGTGTCTCGATTTCCTGCTCTAGTTGGCCAATTATATTAGGTTTCATCGCCTCGAGGTAGTCGCAAATGTCTATGGCTATCCTCGAGGTATTCTCAGCAACATAAGTTTTCATTACACCTTTATACACACTTTCAACCTCTACAAACCCATACATGTTGATCGCAAGAGCCGGAACATGATGAGTAGGCTGCGTGCTTGTCACTCATGCCCGTTTCGCTGGGCGGGAGGTTGATGTGGCAGCACCAGTACACTTAGCGATATGCGCACAAAGCCTATCGGTCCTGGTAAACTGCCGGCCACAAGTCCCACATGCCCATGATGGAGCAGCAGGGTTCACCCAACAAGTACATTCATGGTGCTGGGCATGACAAGAGTGCATACAGCCCTCATTACAGAACGTATAGTTGAGTGAAGCGGCATGCCTGATCAGTCCTGTACATGTTACACTATGTTCGGCAAGCTTGTCTAGGTGGTTGAAGGGGCAAGCGCATCTATCGCAAAGATGTGTGGCAGGCTGCCGGAATGGATAGAAGGAGCAATTGCGCTCATGACGCAATCCATTCCGACGGACCATAAGAACACCCGGTCACAAAAACCACACTGGTGTGCGGGTCTGCATATAATGGGAATGGAAGGGGGCTTAAGCAATGCAACAGAGGATGGAGACAATGCAGATGAACTAGGTTATGCTGGTGAATTAGGTGATGATTCCATTGTGCTAGTATATGTATAAATATATACAAATATATACTACTCTGTATACGAATATACGCTAATTCTTGTACATGTACAGAGAGAATACACACTCACAGCACTGCAGGTATTATAGATGAAACCACGAGGACCCTGGACATGTATCAACACACTTAGAGCTCAGTGGTCCAGACACGATTAACTGTGCAGGAATATAGGAGTATTTATACACATTCTCAAATGATAGTGGTCGTTTTAGGACGGCAATAACAAGAGGTATCTAATGCGAACATAACAACCGAGACAGCTCCTCCTTGTTGCCGCCCTATAATTATACTCCCCCAAGGCTAATGGCTTTAAAGGTATGGCATCATCTAATGCGAATATAGCAGCAGAGATGGCTCCTCCTTGTTGCTGGCCTATAATTATACCCTCCAAGGCTTTACAGGTATACTAGAGAACAATCCTCTGAGAATGCGCACTGGCACACACAGAGGGCTGTCTTTACTGGTACAATAGTTGGTATTTTTACACGCAGCAGTCTACTGTTTTTACCCTATGTACACACTATAAACTAAGACATACTTGTAACGTACTCCATCATGTAATGCCTTTACAAAGATATATAATTGCAGTATTGCACTATTTATTGGTGTACTTTTAATATACTAGCACGTTTAGTTTCGGCTGTGTGTGTGATTGTTATCCAACAGAAATAAGAACACTGTGAATTTCATGGCATACATATATTACCATATATATTATACATTGTTTTTGCAGCATACTCCCAGTACATCAAGATAGGCATTAACAAGTAATATACACATATGTACATAGACAATCTCACAAGAAAAACATACATTACAAATCATGATAGGCATTAACAAGTAATACAGAATATATTCTAAGCATTACATCAAGATAGCAATTAACTATAAACATACAAAATAAAAACTTTTTTCACTATACTTTTGCAAGCAGAGTAGTGAATAGTTGCAGCATACATTACATCAAGATAGCAATTAACTATTAACATAAGCAATTAAAACATTTTTTTTCACTATAATTTTGCAAGCAGAGTAGTGAATAGTTGCAGCAGTAATGTCTTTCTATCAGCAACTGTTAATTTACAAACGTCCTGAAGCGATGAATTGCCACAATTCAGACATGTTGTGACCGGCAACGTATTCTTCTTCTTACATGACATTCTGCGATGAGACATCGCCACGGACTTGATAGCGGAAGGCTTCTTACGTTTGACAGCAGGTAGCTGGATGTCCTCCTTAGTAATGTCAATCGCAGCATCGGAAGCAGAGTTGGTAGGTTCAGCCAGCACCAAAGGCTTTTGAGGAAGGTTAACTCTTATCGCCTTGCAATAAAGCGTGAGTTATAACTTCGTCCAGGCCACATGGCAGGGCGGCAGGCTTCTTACGTTTGACAGCGGCAGGCTTCTTAAATGTGACAGCAGGCAGCTGGTCATCCTCCTTAGTAATGTCAATCGCAGCAGCAGCAGGGGAGTTGGTAGGTTCAGCCAGCACCAAAGGCTCTTGAGGAAGGTAAACTCTTATCGCATCTTTCAATAAAGCATGAGTTATAACTTCGTCCAGACCACATGGCAGACCCTCCCAGAATATTACATTCGACCATCTGCTGACATCGCTCGTACGACGTTGGATTGTGGGCAAGCAGCCAATGCGCTATACCATCACACTGTTCGCTGTACGTTCTTGGCTCGTCAGCTGTATCGCCATCACGGACATAAGTTATACAGTTCTTACCAGGCGTTACACTGCTGTAGGCTGTCTCTGGACGAAATGGCACATTTATCTTGAGCTCACTGGTGTCGACTGGCAGGGTAGACACAGATTTTATAGCGATCGTACTCTCGAACTCTGCGGCGACATAGCCTCAGTGGTTCTTGAACAATAATAGTCATATACGCGCATAAATGTCGTATATTATTATAGAACATTTACATTTGCTATCACATATTATTTCGCCCTCTGTCGTCGTGCTGCCGTTGTCTGCTTCAATGCTCATGTTGACGCAAGCTTCGAATATACATAGTTTCTATTGAAGATGCAACATACCTTAGCAGTACATGGTAGAACATATGTGGTACCACATTCTTTTAGCGTGCTTGTATGTATGTGGCCTGTACATTCTTCGGTCCAGTGGTAAGTTGATCCAGTATCAACTTCTCACAAGGTAAATTTCACCTTCTTGTTCTCATCGCGTAGTTCTGTAATGTCTTCACATTCCGTAAATACTGCGAGAATACATCCATTTTCATGTAGCTCGATCTTGGACCAGAGATTGTAGACGGCACACTGGTCGGACAAGTAGCAGGGTAGAATTTCATAATAGAAATTATCGCGAGTGTCGTGATAACCCCAAAAATGATGTTCAGAGTCACATATTTGTACTTGATCATGTCCCAGCTCTGGTTTAATCACAACTTTTCTCTATAATAACTCGTGTACATGTTCACGCCTTCCGGCAGAAATGCCACACAGTCATGTATATTAAATATGTTGTTAGTTCTCTTCTTAACGAAACACTACTGCAGCTCTGCATGTTGCTCTTCGTATATCGCAGACAGGTGCGCTTCACACATTAATGGTGAACACATTGTATTCCACGTAATTTTACCTCTATTCATGTAGGTTGTATGACGAGTAAACCACACCTGACTTATGTACTCTTCGCCTGATTTAATAGTACTGAGTGAGCAAGGCAGCTTCATTTCAGGTCTTAGGTATTATACTACACATGTCATTACATTACATGGTACAGAGAGAAAACTATTATCATTGGTACAGCATGCCCAATGTTAAAGGCCGTTACAAGATTTTACCTGCGGCGGTTGGCCAGGCGGTTTGAAATGTATACATCTGTATCCTAAAGAAACATCACCCTCATATGTAACTAGTGGGTTGAAGTACATGTTACGCACATAATAAACTATGTTAGCCATTACAAAAATTGTACGATATGCATTGACCCCCCTTTGTCGCTAGACTTGATGCCGCTGTAGCTGAATCATACTGTTGCAACATTAAGCCTGACCATGTCGTCATCTGATATGAGTTGGGAGGAGCATGTAGGCAGTCAGATACACATATCATCGTCTAACATACATGTTGTACATTTACTGTAAGCCGACTCAGTGCGACGAAAATCTGAAGTTGTGTATACCTTGCTGATGACGAGCTCTAACAGCGGCCTATATGGGACGGTCTCATTCAGCTTGGCGATTAGACATTCCATGATGAGCTGCGGATCAGTACTAAAGATATCTGCCTCAATAAATGATATATTTATAATGGCTGGTGAGACATTTTTTGACCTTCGATATAGTCCGACAAATGCCATGACTTAATCAACAATGCATTAAGACATGGGCATACAAGATTATGCATACACATGTCACATACATGTTCTAGCAGGTTCGTATATTTCTCTCTCAACCTTCTAAACGACAGGCATCCACACATGGTTTGTAGATCGCAGATTTTTATTTTATAGCTACAATAATTGCTTAAATGCCGCTTCTGCTCTGGCACGGCCACAAAAACTGTACCATTCTTACTTAGCGAAGCATCAAGTACATTGCATGCTTTCACGTATTCCAAATCGCCCTCACACCAATTGAGGCCGTGGTATTGTTTTTCCAAACACATGTTCGTTACTTTGCTTTTTACGTCCACTACACGCCATTGACATGGCGGTCTGAATGTATAGGTCTCTATGCGGCCGTCATGGTATGCTATGCAAATATGCTTAATAATAAAACCCTGCTGCGAGATGCATCCCTGAATGTTTGTATACATTATGCTGGTTGTAGAGAGAATTTACTATAGTTGTAATCTACATCAGTATTTTAACTACTCTGTCGCGCACATTATACATGACCAGTCTATCATGAAGTAATAAGGCGTAGGCCTGGGTGAAGAGCGAAAAATTCTCTGCGGCATTTAATTCAATCCTACAGTCGACAACGCCGGATTTTAAGCGGTTGGCTTGTTTGCTAACGCCAAACACTAGTAGGGGTGCCATGTTAATGAACTTGTGTGGTTCGAGAGTGGGGGATTGCATTTGGCCATAGTACGAACGCTGGAAATCTGCATACATTTGGTATGGTACCATATATGCACCAGTCGCAAAATCGATATTTAAAGCGCCATAAAGATATGTCTCAGAGTTTAGGTAAACCTTAACATTCTTAATATTTACGTGGTCGAATGTCGAACAGTCGTTATTAATTACGTTCTGTTTACCTGACTGAAACACTACAATTATATATATTGGTTTCTCACTTGCAAAATTTGTTTTCATGTTCCAATTTACGCTTACAGCACTCGGTACATTCGGATATGTTTCCAAACTCCAAGCACAAAACGCTGTATCTACATTCCTTCCTTTTTCTGCATATTTCAAAAATTTTATACATTCTGAAATGTTTACTCGTACATGTGGCAGTAACCAGTGAATAGAACGCATTGAAAGTGTAGCTGCTTCTGCACCTGTGTCCTGGAGTACATTTGTTTGGGAGTTGGCCATTTACATAACTATCTCCTGCTTGGAATTAATAATCATATGCCTATAATATTCCGTGAGCCCTAACAGCATAACAAGGGGAAGACATACTTCAAATTTACCATTGGCATAGACAGGAACCTTAAAGTCTTCCTCGATTCCCCAGCCAGCTATTTTGGAGGCCGGCAGTTGGTTGTGCGTTTATGAAAGGTAATTCTTTATGGTTGCCATGATTCCAACATTACGAGTGGCATCTACTTCGCACCCGTTCAATTCATAGGAGATTCTATTAATCATGTGAAGTATACTATTTCTAATGATATTAGTTGTTGGTAGTACATTACCTGCCCTTGTCAGCGTTCCTCGGAAACGCAAATACCAATTACATGGTGCCGTCTAAATATCTTGGTTTTGTACGGGAATCCATACCTCGGACGAGGCTACGTACGGGCCTGGCAGGTAAGGCAAATAAATGTGGATTTCTGCCTTGGTGATTGCCTCTTCGAAACCGACCAGATCGCCTATGTTTAAGATTTCCACGTCCATATTTGCTCTTGACTGTTAAACCTAATTGTGTAAGGGAACGAACGTTTTCACAGATGTTAGCGGACTGCATGCCTGCCTCGTACTGACTTTAGGTGTGACATAATAAGTCCCTTTTATTGCTTTCATATGCTTAATTTTCAGCCCCATCTTTCCACAAATGCAAACGCACTGTTATTTCCTCATCTCGAAAATTAATCAAACGACTTTCTTGGTCTACTATGGAAACGATTACTTCCTGTACATTCTCTATCGCAACTGGCACATATATGGGTTTTGTTGGGATGCTCACGAGTTTAAATCCTGGTGGGACATTTGCAGAGAATTCATGTAATGTCTGGCTTGGTTTACCATTGAGATACGAGCCACTAACTGTGTTACAGTTTAATCTTAAAATGTTAACTGGAAAAATATTTACCGGCAGGGTAGATACATGGGTTTTATTTGCCTCATATTTTGCATTTTCAAATCCCAGCATGGTGGCAAGAGTATCGTTCTGTGTAAAGTCTACCTGTGCCATACAATGCATCTCGCTGTGCAGAGTATTACAATTTCCATGCAACACTAAAGTCACGTCTGGTTCCAGCTCGTGTTTAAGATACTCCCCAATATCTTCAATCTCGTACGAGCCAGTAGGTATGCGTACCTCAGCTCTTTTACTGTCTGCCTTTACATATCAAAATATACAATTATGTTCAACAATGTTTGGTACTGAAAAATATGATTGGAAATATATCACGGCAATAGACCACGCACCTGCCAGGCTTAGCAGTGGAAAATGTTCTGACCGTAATTTCGAGGTTTACCTGTCACAATCAAGGAGATCGACATGACTGCCACCTTACTAGTATTGTGTTGGTTTTAAGTAACAAGAAGACATAAGCATAAGTGACTGCAGTTCCAGTCCCGCAGTTGCTGTTCTGTCTCGTGGTTGTAATAAATTTCAGCACCTTAAAAATATTTGTTTAATTCGGGTGGGGCCCTCAAATCGCCGTAGCTGTCATAATATTAACTGTGTTCCCATCCTTTCTATAGGCTGTCCAGTGTTTCCCAGGCCCCGAACTCGTATCTAAATTTACTATTCCGCATTCTACCTGTCTCGGGAGTCGAGGAAATTTGTCCCGCATAAACACCCCACGGAAGTTATGTATTTTTAATTTTCGTGAAAATTTACGCAAATCTATATTTTTTAATGGACGGTTAGGCATTTCACTTAGGACTTTCTCTTTCGCCGACGTACATGTTTTGTGCCACCTCCGCGATACAGGCGAAAGTATAGCCCTTTTCCCGTATTTCTTTTTGTGCTGGCAAGGGTTTCCATATGTTTATTATGCCGTAATTGTTCTGATAATCGCTTATTTCCATCTTTAGCACTATTCACGGCTCGAGCTATACCACTATCACCATCTATCAATGACCCCAAAAGCCATATCGCAGGTAGAGGAAAGGGGGGTATTGCTCCATGCTTATGACTGCTCTTCTTCTTCTTAGCTGTTCGCCTGAATCTAATACCTATTCCTCGTTTAACTTTGGTGTCCATTATTTTGCCAACTGTACACACCGCTAATCGTTCGCCGAACTTAGAGTTGGCTGAACTGCCTATTGCTTTGGCTGTATTCACAAGAATAGTGTCAGCTGCGTGCCTATCTTTCAGGCTATTGCTCTCTGTGTATGAAATATAATGTGCCTTACAGGCCGCGTTTAGAGTATTTATAGGGATGTCACCATGTTGATGTCTACGAGCTAGACCCGTGCCAGGCCCGCAAGATTAGTAACCTGGTATGTGCATCTCAAATGGAAGTTTATTTATTAATGCATTTACGAGACCAGCTCCTTTCTTTGCAGTCTTATTCCCATGGTGCACAGCGTGAAACTGACTGATGTATTGTTTAGTGGAAGGGCTTAATAAGGTCTGTGAATGGCTTCGAACGAGGGCTGGTCAGTGTGAGAGAGGTTTGTCCACTTGGTGCGCTCTGTGCCGAACCCCTCTTCCCCACCCTCCAGCTTACTGCACTCCACCAACGGCACATTAGCCAGGCCAGCCTCTCCCCCCTACGTTTCCTAGCGACCACGAGCCGGCGACCATCTTTGTCCACCTTCGACACACCTCCCCTGGTCCTGCCGGCACGCGCGTGTCGCAAACAGATTAAGGCTTTGTTTTGGGGGAGGGGCCTCGCACATTCCTTCTGCCTGTGGGCGCTGCACTGCAAACGACTGCGGACACTGGTAATGATATAATATTCAAGCGGATTAAGGCTTGTTTCGAGGGGGCCTCGCATGCCCTTTCCACCCATGGGACGCAGCTGTACCGCAAACGACGCGACTAAAATTAAATTTTACGAAAGTTTGCCTTGAGAACCCAGCTATTTAATCTCGGATGGAACCCGTACCATTTGACAAATACTCTATCATTCTTAGTATGTATAACTTTCTCGACCAAATAAGTGCTTCGAAATTTAGCAGGCATGATTTCCTGCTCGTAAAAAGAACCTTTTATCTGCTCGTCATTTAAATCTTCAAGTACATATGTTCGTGGTTCATACTTGCGGATCTTTGCAACATGAAAAACTTCTACACCCCAATTCGGCGAGTAACTTTTAGAGAAAATATTTTTAAGATGCAAAATGTGTAGATAATCGCCAATTTTCGCTTTTTGTTTTCTAGAGAACCTTTGTATGTTTAAACACTGTTGAATGCAACAAATTGTCTTTTATATCTACTGGATGCATACGAATTGTCTTGTGTATACTATTATTATAATTAACAATCAGATGAGGCAGAATATTTAGCCATGTATCACTTCCTTGCGCCAAAAATTCACATCACATATGATTTGTGAGCATTCTGTTAAACCATTTAACTATAGATGCTTTTTTATCATTAAATGTACTATAATGGTTCATATTTGTCTGCACCATTAGTGTATGGAATGGTTTATTGTAGAATTCCTTACCTATGTCTGTGAATATTTTTCGGTGAACTCTTATCGCCTAATGCAGGAGCCATCGCCTTGGCAACATATATTCCCATCTTCTGTCTGTCGGGAACAGCCCACACAAATTTATTGTAGCAGTCAATAACTGTTAACAAATAACGGAAGCCTTTATTTACAGAAGCATAAGGGATCATTTCCACCAGATCAGCTTGATACAGGTCACGAAGTCCAAACAGCTGTATGCATCTTCTAATGTATTTTTTCCGCTATGGTTTGTGTATTTCAGCTGTGATCGCTGCACAAGACATTATTTTAGTATATATTACCAGCTTCATGTAACTCTTCAATAATATTCACGATCTCATTGGCATGTGAATTATTCCAGCCTGTTGAGATGCGATGAGTAGACGTAGGCGCCCGACTAACTCGTTTGCATCGTCCCAGTAAACAAACTCGAGCTGACTGTTGTTATCAAGTTTTGTGGTTAGTCCCGAGCCACTAGTTAATTCAACGTCCGGAAATAGTTCTGACACAATGTCAAATTTTGAATGCGATTCATCTTTATATGTGGTGGTATTTATATTGTTATCGGTTAAATACACGTTGGTGATAGAAAGCATTTTTTTTTTATTGATTAAGAGCTTCTCGCGAGAATTCGCCTGGTCTGCACTTAAATAATAGTTCGTAGAGACCCGGAGAAGCGTGAATAAGTTCACTATCATTCTGTACATAATCATTGGGTAGGAAAAATACCTGTTTATTACCTAAATGCCATTTTTTATTTCTTCTGTACACACCATAAATCCCGTCATTAAACCAGCTCGTACAAGATGTTAGGTAATTGCGAACAGTGGCCAAGTGAGAACTGACCCCTTTTTTAGGTTTTAATTCTTCCAACGAAACTTCGTCTAGAATTGACTTTAATTGTGTGTCCGGGTCAGTCTTCACGTCAGGGGAAATAGGATGTTCATTTAGCACATCCAGTCGGAATGTGATTGGTTGAAAAGCTTGTTCCAGTACTGCATCATGTTCCATACACACCTGCTTAGTCTGCAAATGCTTGGCTCGCACACTTGCAATAACGCGACTCAAGTACTCGATGGCCACAGACATAATACTAACATCATTAGTGTAATGTGTGTACTTTATATTAAACAATTGCTCTGCATGCAATTGCGTTGACAATTTTATCTTCGAAATTATTGAGTTGTTTGAGTATTGCGGTGCATATGTGTGCAGAATGCTGCCATTTCTAATCGTCTGTACAAATATAATTTTAAAAATGGATAATTCTGTGTTGTATTAGTTCTTCAATGTCTGACATACTACTAATCAAACTACGGTTACGACTGTCCAGTTCTTCAAGAACTCTTATAAATTGTTTATAGGTCATCCCTTCAAATATTGTGCTAAGTTTGGGCTCCAAGCCTGCTACACTCTCCTGCTGTGTATGTAGCACAGCCACACTTTTGTCTAGTGTATTTAATTGTTCGGCAAGTTTCGTGGAGAGATTTGCAAAACCCTTACCCATGGTTTGTTCGAGCGCTGTTTGAACTGAAGTGAACTTGATGCTCATAGTAGTCAGCTTGCCCGCACTCTCGTTCGCTATGCGCATATTATCTTTCAATGTTGATGCGAGAGTTGTAAGCAATCTATAATCTACCTGGTCGCCCAGATCTGAAAGTTTCGTTTCCACTGCAGGCAGTTCACTCGGCACTATGCTTCGCACGTTATTTGTTAAAGTATGAAAATGTTTTGTCACCATAACAGACAACATACTGATGGCATTGAGGGTCGATTATAACTGCTTGTTTAATGTGTCCAGCGCAGTCTTGTCATTAATGTGGCTGGAGAGTTTTGCACTGAGTCCGCCCACTTGCTCGCCCACATCGGTAATTTTATTTCTCCATAGCTGACACCATGCTGCCTATAACATCGATTTTCTGTACTTCATTGGCGTCCAGCTTGGTAGACAGTACATTTGTGTTGGCGAACATACGACCCTCCATGGCTACTAGGTCGATTCAATTTATTTTGTATCTGGGTTGCTCTTGGACTTAAGGTGACTGTCTAGCAGCGCTGTGAGGCCTGCTAGCACTCTGACACCGATCTGCTCTCCCATATTGTCGATTTTCTTCTCCACTGCCGATATCCTACCTCCTAACATGGTTAGTTTCAACATGTCTTCGGATATTTTGTGAAGCTGAGCCTCCATTTTGGTAGACAATACATTCGTGTTACCGGGCAGCCTACCTTCCACTACTTCGAGTGTGTCTCCACTGGTAACAGTCATGAGGTGGGATACATTTTCAATTAATGTTCCGAGACGTACATCATTGTTCATGGTCAATATGTTAGTATCGTAAAGTCTGTTTTCCACTGTAGCGAGCTTCCCGCCCAATGCTGACAGTTTCTTAACATCATCGGACAATGTGTGTAATTCACGCAGCATACCTGTGTGTATTCTGCTAGCTATTCGCTCTCCCATACCGTTCAGCGCTGTCTCTGCAGCATTGATTCGAGTCATGCCTGCCACTAATGTGCAAAGATGCGTCTCGATACTGGTTTGAAGTGCCGCCACCGGACGCAATGCCTCCGATGTAACACTGCACACAAAGGATATGTTCACGGCATCTGCATCGTGCCTGGCAATGCCCAGGTTCTTCGCATGTTTCCCGCCAAAGCTACAATTTCCGTCGTTGGTGAAAATTATGCAGCTTTCTTCGCATGCTTCAGGCCACTATGCCCAAACTTGGATATTGAATAGCTCATACTTCACTGATGGCCAATAATAAACTGGTCAAAGGCTCTGCAGTACCGCCCTTTATTAATTGGAAAATATTTTGCTATCTCTAGGAAACCGTACACTTCGCTCCAGCAATGCGAACACATTTCTTTAAATCTGTCAAAATGCATATCACTATTTACATGGTCCGAGTATATGTGACCTAAATTCAGGTAGTCGATATGAAATAGGGCTAGGAAATTAGCATTGTCACGTAGAAGCTGTTTAGGCATACGCAAATATGTTTGGCACAGGTAAATAACATCCACTCCCATATGCAGTCCCATACTGAAATATCGTTGGATATTTGTTTGTTTTTCGCACGCAACATCGTTGAAAATAAACACAGAGTTCGGTATTGCCTCGTCTGGCTGTATAACCGATTCATTTTCACACGTTTAAGCTATGTCTACCAACGAAGAGATCTTTAATATTGACACACCGCCGGTGTCTCTGGCTTCTAAACGCTCACGTTCACCTTCGCCTGTGAAGACATCTAATAAAGTCACATTTAAAGTATCGAACAATGTTCTTATAGCGCTTTTTTCGCAATTCACCTACATGCGACGTTTTCCGTATCGGCCCTTGGGATTGTCCCGACTTACTGGCATCATATATTCACAAAGCTCCGATAGCTGTAAGGGAGGACATCAGCAGCATACTTTCTCTTCTACGTGGGTCTGTGGCAGTTATGTCTTCATCGGACGTTATGTCATGGGCCGATTGGATGACTTCCTTGGAGTCACTAGANCCGATTGGATGACTTCCTTGGAGTCACTAGAATCGGCCGCGCTATTAATCCTTACATCAACTACGGAGAGACTGGTCGGATTCTTCGACTCATGTATCAAAGACAATAAATTAGCTGTTCGCATGGATTAAGCATCTACTATCACCACTACGAAAGGGGCCTTATCCTCCGATGCCTGTTGTTACGAACTTGCTTTTCAGCCAATTCGCACTTGAAAGATTATGAGAGAATGCTGGGGGCATAACTCAAATAATGACTCGTTAATTCGGTAGTGCAAAACAGTATCTGATGAATTTATTACAATTTACGGTTATACAATTATTATTTATATTAGCATTGACCGGGGGAGCTTTACATTGAATTTAATATTATGTTTATTGTTACTTCACTCACGCCATTTTAAATAACCCTAACCGGAACGTCATCACCTT
>NQII01000398.1:509210-527708 GCA_002778355.1 Clitarchus hookeri | reverse complement strand
TACCGTTGTTCTGAAACTTACAATGAAATGTATTAGCAGAATGCCTGCACAGTTTGTCAAAACATCTTATAAAAAAAATGTTCTTTAAATAAATAATTTATGCGACTTATGGTTATTGACATTATATTGGTAATTTAATTCTGGGTTATATTATATTTACTTGGGTGTGGCGTAGGGTGGGGTGTCCGACCTTAGAAGTTTATGTATTTAAACGCGCGTTAAAGTTCATTTATTTTTAAACTGTCGTCAAGTGATCTCTCGGGCGGTATATGAATACTAACTGGTGTTACAACTTTATGGTTACGTTACGCTTGTAAATCTAGTTCTTAGTTAATGCCTATTTTCATACAAGTAATTTTTTTTCTCTTCTGAAAATAAATTATTTTAGTTAGCTGTGTGCGCGGATAAACTCATAATTATTAAAATGTTAATATTTACGCTGGACATCAACACTTAGCCTAATTATTATATAATTACATTGATTAATAAAAAGTTAGGGTTGGAATGAAAAGTAGCAGAACGCATAGCATGTTAACAAAAACCGAGGGACATAAGTAAAACATAACGACACTTATTATGCAAATAGAATATAGTTGAGAGGAAAAAGAACATATATGAGTAATTAAAGACAGAATAATTACACTTCTACTTTAACACAAAGGGTTGGCATACAGGGGTTGGGGAAATCTGCACTCATGACTTACTCCCTGGAGGTCAGAAACGAAAGTACCCTCGTGGTATACTTTCAAAGTACTGTGTCTTAAAGAGAAGATCACAGCAAAATCCAATTGCGCCCCTACTGCCTGACCTCTGTCAAGGCTAGTAGAGCACAGAAAAATAGGCCGCTCTGGTCGGGTCACAACTCCGCCAGAGGCCCAAAGATTGCTCCGCGTCTCACGCGAAACGAAAGATTTGACCTCCTGAGTAAGTACTCCTTACAATTGGGTGGATGTGGGTAAACCATGAACGGACAAACACAGTCGAAGTGGGTGCGTCTCAAGCACTATTCCCATTTCGTTAAATACCCTTAACATTGCACACAATTAATCCATCTCACGTCAGGTTTAGCAGTCTGCGCATCAAACAATACAGTATGACTGGCATGGCGTGTCGCTAGCACGTCCGGAAGCCACGAGGATTGGCTAAGTCCTCGGATAACAGAAATGCGTAAACCCATCGGTATTCATTCTCCCCGTTTCCTTATAGCACAGGTTTGTGGGAAATACGTGAAAATATTTATAGTATGAGAAACTTAAAACTAAAATATTAAACTTAAGTTTAAAGGCGGGTGTGGCGGAAAGAAAACTGCGTGGCGTGCTTTTGCACGCTGCTTCGCAACACCGCGGCGCTCGTGCCGCGGAGAAATGCTGATGAGGGAAAATGTTGTGTCGGCAATGTCCACTGCGTGGCGTGCGCTAGCACGCTGTTTTATTTTTTCTCGCGCCCTGCGGCGCTCGAGCCGTGAGGAAGCGCTGACGAGGGAATGTGCCATCTCGGCACTTTGGTCAAGTCAACGACATATCGTCCTTCCGGTTGGCAACTCGTACCGCAATACGGGCTTTCTATCAGCGTACAAAAATTGTCATACTTAACTTGCATACCTTATTCCTAAGAATGATATGAGAAGTTTCTTAAATATATAGCATGTATACTGAGAGGAAAGTTGAATAAAATATATTTTTATCTTATCTGCATACAGTAATGGCGAACTACGTACAATATGGTGTACTGCATGGAGTTTATTAAAATTAGCATGAGTTGAAAGTTACTGTACTGAAAATGCTTACAGGATTACGATTACATTTACAGTAATAGTTAAATTTAAAATAACAATATCCAGCGCACACAGGCAATTTACATTTTAATTTATATTACTAGCTTGGTATAGCTGAGAAAAATTGTTTACACGTGAATATACGCAACTAGGGACTTGCGGTTTACACGGAAATTCTTTACATTTTAATAACGTTTGTTAATTAGGTTTCAGCTTTGTATGTTTAGATATGGGGCCGTAAAAGGTAAATTAATATTTAAACCTAAGGCATTTTAAAAGTAGACATTATGACATTATTTAAATTGGACTGCCACTTTAAAGTTTTAAGGTTAAAAGCGTACGTGGCTGAAAGTTTGCTATTATTATTACGGAAACTAGCGTGGGTGGGTGGGGAATTTATTAAATGGGGGTGGATGGTAGAGAAGCTGATGCAAGGCAGCGAGAGGGTAGGGAGGAACCAAGCCTCCACCATTGTTACGAACTAGCTTTTCAGCCAATTCGTAACAATGGCTAAATACCCGGCGCCTCCACCATTGTTACGAACTAGCTTTTCAGCCAATTCGTACATGAAAGATTATGAGAGAATGCTGGGGGCGTAACTCAAATAATGACTCGTTAATTCGGTAGTGCAAAACAGTATCTGATGAATTTATTACAATTTACGGTTATACAATTATTATTTATATTAGCATTGACCGGGGGAGCTTTACATTGAATTTAATATTATGTTTATTGTTACTTCACTCACGCCATTTTAAATAACCCTAACCGGAACGTCATCACCTTGTTAATGTTGCCGGAGGCTGAATCTAGGAGACGGTTAGCGACGGCCGGACACCCATCTTCCTGGTCTGCTCCGCTGGTCGGGTCGCCAAAGGACTAATGATGAATGACGACAACAAGACGGTTAACGACTGCCTATATCAAGCGCGTGGTTCTGCGGCCGCGCTCAGTGACCGGTGGAGGGGATTTCTGCAACTGTCGACGACCAAATGGTGGCGTTGCACTCCCGCTCGTTTATGTTTGAAGGTGTGATCAGGCAAGCCGTTCAGCTAAGGCCTGACCACACCGTAACACTGTGCTACGACTGTAGATGCGAGTTGCTCGTCGACTTATGATTTAAAGCATGCATTACCCAACTTGATAAATGAAGCAGGTACCTCGGCTAGCAGTATTACGGATTTCGCATCTTACATTTCTTTAGGGGACGCCTCTACAAGTGTACTTACCCACCGGATGTTACTCAGCCGTCCCTGTTGCAGTTGAAGTTGTTTCCCAAAGACGAAATTCTATCATCACCCAGCAGAGACATGTGGAAACATCAGCAGCAAGACGTACAAGTTTTTGTAAACACAGCGCAACCGAAGACTGCGATAGACATGCATCTAGTCCGGCTCCTGCACAAAGTCTCCAAGATGGTGAATGTGAAAAGGAAGGACAGAGTTACGCACGATGATGTTCGTTAAAAATGTATGTATTTCAATCGTAGTATTTCAGACTGTGTAGGTGTTTACTCTTATTAGTACTTTCGTATAAATGATGGTAATAGTGACGGACATTTTTATTGTGGAAGTTAATGACGTGTTTGTATTAATTCGGCGTATTTGCTATAGTGCACGTAGTTGATAATAAATTCCTTTTTAATTGATTTTTTTACTGGTTAAGTTAATGTCAATAGGTTCTTAATAAATTTGTTGTTATAAAATTACTCATATTGTAGTGACGTTTCGTTTGAATAACATTATTTAGTTTCATGCATTTATTAATATAAATTGTATTCATTCTGTGTCAGGTTTATTATATCTTCAATATTCAATAGTTACTTTCGTATGATTAATATTTGGTTTGGTAGGCCAGGGGCAGTATAGTGTGTGGTAGATATTAAAATGATTGTATTAAATCGACATGTTTACTACCAATTTTTATTGCGGAAGTTAATGGAGTGTTTGTACTTCTTCCCGCGAACACATACTATCTGACCTTGTGCACGTCTTAAAATTGTTTTATTATATATACTCCGGAATATAATGTATTTTTATTGTAAAATCAGATTGCTTACTGTGAAATAAGACGTATTTCTATGGGGTTTAATCAAGAGGAATATCATATATTTGTTTTGGAAAATCATATTGTTTCATAAACCTGATACGTATGTGTTTACTGTGGCATATAATGCATTGCTTACTTCGAAATAAAAAATGTATACATATTGTGTTTAATAAAAACGTATATATCAACCTCAGACCTGTTTAATTTATTTGTATTAATTAATCATTTTTTTTTTAAATCTATTTAGTACGTGTTGAGTTCAGTGCAATCTGAATACCAGGCGTATTCGATAAAGTTGTTTGTAACTTGTAAAGGAAACCAGCACATATTATTATTTTGCACACATGAGAAAATATAGATTTCACAGTGTAGAATATAAACAGCAAAGATATTTATTAATTTCATATAAAATACTTACAAGTTATACACATGTACCAGCCGACGCACATATTACACAGCTGTTCTTCAATATACATCATGTACACCTGAGAAAATATAGTTCTCATGGTGGAATATACAGCAATAATATTAAATAATTTCATATGAATATTTATTACATAAAAAAATGTGATAGGGAAACAAGTTATACAGAAGCACATATTACACAACTGTGCCTCGATATCCATCATGTACGCCTGAGAAAATATATATATCACGGTGTAGAATATATATATATATATATACTTAATATGAATAATAAAACAGAGATACTGTTCACATTATTATTATTTGTGCTATTAAACACAAGTGTTTCATTCATTTGAATAAATACCTTACCTTTAAAAAAAAACCTGAATGTTATATTATAACTCTAACTGTCAAAACAAATATGACCGCTGTGCTATGATTGTCATCTATCCGTTGTGTCACTGCAGCACCCCTGTGAATGCGAGAGTGTGAAGTTTATTTCACATTTGGGAAGACTCTGAGAAAACCCCTCGTGAATCCTCAATCCTCATTGCCCAAAAAATGAGTCATTTAGCCACATTGTGGAGTCATTAAAAAAATTTTGAAAAAATAGTATTTTTAAAAAAAAATTGGGAAATTTGAGAAATTTTTAAGGAAAAAGGGAAATATTTTAGAGAAAAATGGGATATTTCGAAGGAAAAAAGGGATATTCGAGGGAAAATGGCTGCCAAAATGGCGGAGGAATGCAAGAGCGTGAGGTATCCCTGTGTCTCTGTCACGATCCTGTGTTCGAATGCCCCAATCCTAACTACTCATATTCTTTTTTAAAATTTCCTTGGTTTCCACTTCCATGTCGCATGAATAAAGTGAGATGGTAGTAGTTAGAAATAGTGGGCCCGAGCGCATATGGCATCTGGCAGTGGATGTGTGGATCAGCCACAATCCCGCCATCGTGGATTACCTTGATCCTTTACCTTGACCTCCATCCACCATATTGGATGACCTTGACCTCCAGCCACTATATTGTATTGCATCACAGTCACCATCTTAGGAGCCAGTACGCCACCACATTGGATGCCACCTCTTGCTCTACCATACCACATCGCCATCTTGTTTCTAGAATTTTCCTATTTTTCTGCTCTATGATTCTACCTTGGTACCTCCTGCTCTGTCATTCCTTCTCGCCTGCCCTCTCTTCAACCGGATATCGTCTGCTATTGGCTGCCGTCTTGAATGTCTGTAGGCCACCATCTGGTTTCGTCTTCCACCATCTTGGTTCTTATATCATCTGCCAGGTGGTGCTAGCCGCCATCTTGGAAGTTTCATTTATTGTCCACCAAGGACATCATCTTGTTTCCCAAAATGTCTGCTAGACAGCGCTAGTGTCGCTTTATGTCGTCATCGGCTGGTAGGAACGCTGGTGTCAACTTGTGGCTAAGGGCGATGTTCCATGTGCTGTATGCAGACACTCGCTTCTGTCGACGTGTTATTGTTTAATAGAGTATAAAAAGCTGCGAGGTGAGGAGCGGCGAACTACTCGACTTTGGATTGTTTTAAAGACACCCTAGTCGACTGAGCCACCAGGACATGGGTGCCAGAATAGGTCTAAATGACGTTTGTATAAAAATAACTATTGTATCAGGATTTGTTTAATTAAATATAGTATGTATACAAATATAAATATGTAAATGAAATAATATTATGAGAAATAATATTATGTGCGAGATAATTAAAAGTGTTACGACTATATGCGACAAGTGGAAAATAAATTTGTTTCTATAGGCATGAGTTCGAAATGTACATGCTAGATAGGGCCATTATGTTAAATTATACAACAGACATGTTGAAAAAGCACTGAAAATGCATAATTTTTTAATAAGAGGTTAACTTTTAAATTTACAGACAAAAGTGTATCAAGCGAACTGTCCATGGATTCGTATTTTCAAAAATAATTTGATTATGATGTAACATCTATCAATTATACAAAAATATATACATATTAATAAAAGTAATATTTTTAATGTAATATTTTTTATTTCAATTTTTAATTTACAGAAAATATTATGGTCAGCAATATGTCTGTGGATTCGTATTTCCAAAACGGATTTATAGTATATGATGCCACAAATTATGAAAGTCATAATTTTATAAATAAGTCATGCATTCATATAAATACATTATTATTTAACTTTTAAATTATTATATCGAGTGCCGATCACCGAGTGTAGTGTGAGTGTAGGAAAGTGCAGGGCAGCGCAATGTCGTACCCCCTTCCCTTCCACCGAGCGAGCAAGGGTACGTAATGACGTACCTCAAGCAGGAAAATTGTAGACACACCAAGCGCGTGGACGTTCAAGGACACCCCCACAAGCACTTCAGGGTTTAATTGTGCTTATTTCCAAATTCCCATATTTTTTCACCCTCATTTCATGCCATCCACGTTTAATTTGTAACTGTTTATGTACAAGGGAATATTGTGCATTTATTGTGTTCATTTTCATGCTAGGGTTTGTGTTTGTTTCAATTGTTGCAAGTAACCAGCAGGCAGAAAGTAGTGCAGGGTGAGCAGCGAGCTGCCATAGCTCGCGCCTTGCGAGCTTGTCAGATCTAGTCGTCATTTAGCATCGCAAGGGGTCGGTCGTGTCGCGCACGCGCTCTGGGTGAACTCAACTTTTGTGCACCGACCATGCAATTTGCAATAGTAACGTAATTTCTTGGAACTTATCTCGCTTCATTTTCACCCGGAGTCGCCACCTCTCCTTCCTCAGGACTTGCATCGCCTGGGGAAGCATAACTTCACAAGTAAATCCACAGTGGCCATTCGCGCACCATTCTGGCGGGCCGCACATATGAAACAAAATACAATAAACTAACTTACAGATGAGGTGGAAATATACGGTGGTCTGAAATATAACATATGGCCGGAATGCAGTTATAGTAAACCAGAGTCACACAATCATGACACGCAAGGAAGGCATTCAAGGCCTCTAATGTACATATTTATAATGTACACAACATGGAAGAATGTGTTGAAAACAGCTTAATAAATGTATGCCGCGAGGAAGAAGAAATGGCAATGAAGGGCTCTGGCCGGACACTCGATTCGATAGATCATCTGCAGCTGAGAACGAGTGGATTTTGTCCACTCAGCACATAGGCAATATATAGGCACTATATTGATATCTTCGTCTTTGGTATGAATTACGAACACATGAAAATATACACTTTTCATGATACCACAAAGTGTATATATGCAAGGAGCCCAGGTAAGTGAGAAGCCTATGGATCGACGATGGTTACGTCCCTAAGGGGCCTACAGTGCTGATGAGTTTATATCTGGGTTGCTGAAACTTCCATCATCGGCGTGATTGACAATAGTAGCATCCATTTATTCCCGTATCTCCTGCATTTCAATGCCTACGAGTACGAATGTATCACTCAACAACTCATCAGCAGATGCAACATAACATCTATTTTTACGAAGACAACTTCATTCCTAGTTCCTGCTCCTTCCGACATGACGATAGCCGAACCATCTGGGTCCACTAGTGTATCATCATTTCAGTGGGTAATCGGTGTCGCTATTTCTGCAAGGACCTTAGCTTACTGCAAGACGACATGAAGTTTTTAAGTACCAGAATAGTTGGTTTTATGTTTAACGAAAGACTGAAATTTGTATAAGGATGCACACTTTACAGGACGAACATGAATTTTTTTTTAAAGTTTTTTTTTAGTAATATATTTCAATAAATTTTAAACACAAAAAATTATTTTTTTTAAACCTATATTGTACCCAGTCTGTTATAAACTGTCCCCATTAAAAATATCACTATGAAGCAAATATTGGTTTATCACTATGGTTATAAAGGGTTTAAACATACATTACTGGAGCTATAAATGATACTTGCAAATTGAATTTCACGAGCCTGGCTCCTAAGAGGTTGCAAATAATATTCGCCTACCTAAATGCTTGTACATATTCGCTTGCTTACGAGCCGACTCTAAAAAAATGGGGTCTGCTACATATTTATTTAAAAATAATATATACAAACAATCAATGTGAGCATAGGCACATATGATTCAGTCAGACCCCCGACTGAAAATAACGAATTGTTTTTAATACAACAGTTGCCTTTAAAAAATTTTAAAAATGGTAAATACTATGAATTTTAACTGAAAAAACTCTCCAATAAATGTGGTCATGAGACATATATGCATTAATTGAAAATAATATATAAATATAATATAACAAAATGTTTAATTCACTAATTCAATTGTATGAGGTAATGCGGCCTCTTCGTTTGGTTATCCTAGCAGATGTAAGAAACGTTGCTCATCGTTGCCTAGATATCTCAGTGGTTAGAGCACCCGACTTCTGTTCGAGAGATTTTGTGTTCAAATCCATATCCATCTGTGAGGATGCTTTCTTTTTTTAAATGTTACCAAACAAATGTTCTAAACAAATTTTGTCTTAAAAATAAATGTTCGATACATTAATATAAATTTTTAAAAATGTAGGCATTTTTCAAACATTAGATACAAAAAATTTAAATAAAATAATTCTAATTATTTATAAATGCATCAATTTCCAGATGTCTGATCATTTTACGATTGATTTCACAAGGTCAGCCAACTGTCTGACACGCGAGAGTGGTGTGGGAAAAGATGCTGGGGTAGTGGAAGGCTGAAGGTCGGCGCTTTTCGAGATGGTTTGGTTTTGGTGGAGGAAGGCGTTGGGAGGCGATAGGGGCATACCTCTTAAATACAACATGGTTGTCCTGACATTAGGTCACATAATCTATATTACATCACGATCGTATTTGCCTTGAAAATACGAGTCCGGTGATATATAACACTCAATACTTACGCTTTTAAATTTTTTAATAATGCAAATATATTTAAATTTATTTTATTTCATTGACTCCTCAGTGTGGCTGATGTTCGGGATACCTCAGCCACATGTGAGAATCAGTCAACAACATTAAGGAGCCAGCACTTTTTTTCACAAAATTGTGCAAATTTAGGAGGTATGGGAGAAAAAAAAGTGAGATTGGGTGGGGGAGTGATTTTTGGGCAAAACAGCGGATTTCGGAAGAAGTGATTTTTGGGGCAAAACAAGTGATTTTGTCGGTAAAATAGCTACCGACCGGAATGACAGAGCAAGAGGTGACGTCATTCAAGATGGCGGATGGCTCTGGGCTCCTGATATATGATGCAGTTTTTCCTGAAACCCCATTCCTATTTTACTTAGGAACGTAATAAAATTCCAGGAACGCGCGAAATCTTTTTTAATATTTACGAATTAACAAACTAAATAATACTAGTATAACTTATTTTGTGCCTCATTTCAAAGATGATGTATTGGCTAGGTTTAATACGTGAGCATACGATACTGCGAAAATAAAAACAAAAATATGAAAAGAAATTATACCCAACATCGTCCTTATTGTGATTGGCCTGCAAGATTATGTGGTACACAGTCACGTATCATGCATCACGCAAAAAACCTTGACACTGACAAGTTCTTCTTTACGTAAGCGTAATTTGTACGTTACGTGAAACGTGATGTCATCGTAATCTCGGCCTTGGCGAATGATCTTAAGTGTATAATATAGTTGAAGTACTCTGGCCAAGCGACTTGGCGTCTTATGATACTATGCCACTGAGGACACTGGCGGTCTTTCTCGGGAGCTTGAGTAGTGCAATGTTCTAGACTACGACGACTTCTGAGAACAGTGAATTGGTTGAAGTTTGGAGAGGTTGCGCAGCGCCAGTAACAGGTATTCAGATGGTAGTAGATTTATTGACGAAAAAGTACTTATGCGATTTCCTTGAAAGTTATTTTTAAATGTAATTTGTGTTGTGATGAAAATACAATGTATTACATATGTGCAGTATCCAAACGTTTTTTACATGCATGTAGTCTTTATGATCAGTAAGAGTCAAATTTAAGAACGAATAAAATGCATAATTCGATTTGATTTTTCATTTGCTTTCAATGAATATCACTGCTGTGTACTTCATTGTTCCGAAGCTACTTACTCGCTGGCAAGAAGACACACTTGCTGATTACTAATAACTGATGGCGTGAAAATTTCGCGGATTCATTTTGCGATAAGTTAGACTTCAAAAACATGTACGTACGTTTGTATTACCTTTCCAATTGGTCCACGACCTATATTATATCTTCTCCAGGACAAAAAAAAACATAAAAAGACGACTAAATACAGTCACAATGATGGCCTCTCGCTTAGAAAGCAAGCAGCCAATGAAAAGTTTATATTGTTTCAGTATATAAACTAGTGTTGAGTCTAGTCTAGAGTGTACTAATTACTATTTTTCTTCACAAATGACCCGCGATGAAATGACCAGAAAATAAGTGCGAGGCCAGATTGAGTATTGGCTGAGCTGCAGGCCTTGTAAACAAGCCGGGTTGACGATGAGCAGTAACTCGGGTCGTAGGGACACACCGACATACAACACGCGAGTTTAACTAGGCACTTATAAACAACACTACAACTTGTTCTGCAGACATCACGACACTACAACACGTCAGTCGGGAAACTGGCGGGGAGAGCTTCACTCCCCCGTCGATACACTTACGTGTAAAGTACTAAGATACCAACAGTGTTTTAACAGCCCGGCTCTAACGTAAACACGGCAGCCCGCCACCAGCTCAATGATTTGACTCAAGTCTGTCGGTCTGCGAACTAGATTTGTACACCCACTCAAACGAGTTACTGGCACCTCAGTTCCCGGTCTCGTAACAGCGCGGCCTTCCGGGGGGCATATGAGAGATCCGCGGTGGTCTACAGGTCATTCATGCAGACCCGGGAGTTTCGCGAGCACAGACGCTCCTAGGATACACTCCAACACTTTGCACTCTGTATACAGTTGCTGGCGTTCAGAAAAATCTAGATTCGTGTCACCTATATCCAACATTAATAGGAACGACATTTGTGCTGGTCTCTGCTTTCCCACTCACCACCGTCCTATCGACTTGCGCCACATTTGACACACTTACCACTCTGAATAACTGTCTGGCTATCAGCCAATCGAGTACCAAGTTGGTAGTATCTCAATCATATAGTTTCATATGTAACAGGTTATACAGTCCATATTGTACATTTTAGATGTAATAAATGTATTATTTTTATTCACGATAATTAGTGTTGATGTGCTGTTAAGTTCTTTCAAGATCTTTATAAGCATTAGCGAAACAATAAAACTACAACCCACGCGATTTTTTCTTCAATTGCAAAGAAATGTCCTTTTTTTTTTTTTTTTTTTCGTTGTTCAAGTTTTACTCGGGCAGTGTGTTGTAAGGCTTAAAAACTTGTACTTTCTGGTTTTGTGACTTGGTCACTAGTTTCTTGACGCGCTCTGCAGGACTACGAATCAGTAATACACAGTCAGAAAAGACCAACAGAATCACATACAACCAAGTACACAGGCTAGAGTGCTCATCATGAAGGCACCAGCCAAAGAACAAACGACAGCGCCTGGTTTTACAGTGTTGCAAAGTTTAGCCCATTCAGTCCCGAATTTATTTGAGACTCACTTGTGGTAATCGTTAAAATTTTTGATGTACGCTCTGTAGAGCATACTTCTCGCAACCAGTGAGCAATGTACCACACGCTCGTTGATATCACTTTTGACAACGCACATATGAGAGGGGCATAAACTTTAAGAAATCATATTTCCTACAAGGAAAACGCTTAAAACACAGGCAACTGATTCCTTGTCATGTACAGTGCCAACCATAAATATGCATCTTGTGCAACATGTCCTCGATCATGCACACAGCGACTGAATGGGCTAGTCTAGCTGACACCGAAAACGCGAATTTTTCGTGTCTCTACTGATAATGTTCCCGTACTGCTGACGAACATTGACTAAACATCAGTAATTTCAGTACTCGTCAAATCGTCAAAAGAATCGGAAAACGGTCGGGGACTCGCCTGCAACGGCGAAACATCTGCTCCAAAAGCGGACGGAAGCGGGAGGGGGGCAAATATTTTACCTTGTGGTTTCTACATCAGTATATAGTCCATGTATGGTTACTTCAAACTATTCTGAAGTCCTGCTAAAGTTATACTTTCAGACTATTCATCCGTCTCATGCAAACACGACTTAAATATAGAAAATTGCACGAAAGGGACAACGGGCCGCATTTGTGCACACTCAGCTTAATATTATGTGAGAACTATTTCCTACTAGGCATTGAAAACACACCTATTTTCTCTCCG
This sequence comes from Clitarchus hookeri, assembly GCA_002778355.1. NCBI lineage: Eukaryota > Metazoa > Arthropoda > Insecta > Phasmatodea > Phasmatidae > Clitarchus > Clitarchus hookeri. The sequence continues at coordinate 515,228 of NQII01000398.1, read as the reverse complement.
TTTTAATTAATATTAACTATAAATGGAATATTATAATTTATAGACAAAATATAATTAAAAGTTCAATTTAACTGAAACTAATAAAATTTCATGTTAAAAGAATTATAAAACGCTTGTGATCGATGGCATAGTTATGAAAAAACCAAACATGTCATGTATGGGATGATTTTTCATAGGTTTGATTCAAAAAGTGTGAAGATACTGCGAATCGACTATAGACGAGGCTATGACACGGGGGATGTTGCAAGAAAGTATGGATTTCCACTTAGTCTCCATTTTATGGTGCGCTGGAACCCTATCCCAAATTTTAAGGCAGTTGGGGGGGGGGGATATATATCCTACACTTCTTCCCTTTTTTGCTGTCACACCATTGGTTACTTGAGTTGTGCGAGTGAGTAAGTGAAGGGATTTGAGCGGCTCTTAACATCGAGGTCTTGAGAGCCGATGCGGGTGAAGCGAGGTGATTATGGAGCTGCCCCAGAATGAAAGGGCGTGGGAAACGGGAGATCCCCGAGAAAATCTGCCGAACAGTGTGGTCGCTGTCACGATTCCCACAAGCAAAAATCCGGAAATCGAACCTGGTTCACCTAGGTGGGAGGCGAGTAGTCTAACCACTACACCACTGCTACTTCTGGATTGTGGGACAATGGTATGTTAAATGCTTTTGTTTTCACACCATTAGTTACTTGTATGTGGGAAAATTTTATGTGAAATGTTTTTGCTGTCACGCCTTTGGTTACTTGGGTTGTGGGACAATCGTATTATAAAGCTGGTTCCTATAAAATTTTCTTTAATATTTTACATTGCGATATGAGTTTTAAGACTGTATGATAAGCACAGAAAGATTAAAGATTATTAACAGTAGACTATGAAACTGACCATCACAAAAATTAATCATAAGTGCAGTGGTTTTCCAAGCGAAAGGTTAGTAGGTTTCAGTGTGCTGTTCGCATACCTAGAAGTTTATTTTCGTTACTGACTACAAATGTGTGCCACATTTGACTATTCCAAGAATTATCATGCTGTTAAACTTACCGTCTCTGATTCGCCTAAAAACTGCTTCGTCGCGCCAAAAACATATTTTTCTATAACAAAAGATTCTTTGAAAATAACTGGACACAAAAGATTTCCGCGCTATACCCTGTCTTTACTAGAATGGACGCTTGATTTTCGTGAAAAGAGCTACACGAAAGCTAAAGTTTAATCTCCTTCGTACCCAACTGAAGTTTTACTTGGGTTATTTATTGGCCATGCATCTTTGTGGGACGATAATTGTGGTATTTTACTGGGTGAATCAGAATAAAGTTTTTCCTGTAGGCTGAACGTATGTGATGCGCAGGGAGGTACCTTAAATGTGTAGCAATTAAAACCATCTAATATTGACAGTGGATCTGAGCTAAAGTGTTTTGAAATACTACTATATATGAACTCCTTTTTTTTCACAATGGGATGTCCATACTCGTTAAGTAGGCAGGTCTAATTTTCGCGAATATTTATCCGCAGTCTGGACTTCAGTACTATCCTAAGTACGACCCTGTACCTCTCCTTTTGTTACCGGTCGCATGTGTCTATGACAAGAAGTTTATTTGCTACTTGACTTGGCGAACCAGAATTAGAATATTTTGATACTGACTTTTCCTGATTTGTGACTACACAACCTAGATGCGTAACAACTTGAACGTGGATATGGAATAAAGTATTTTTAAGTACAGCATCTTCTATTTCTTTATTTGTTTATTTAAATAGCATGAATACATTTCATCCGGAAATAAGAACAGTTTGTTTACAATTTGAGAAAACATTTGACAAAGAACTACATAACAGAGAGAATTGTAACAATTTAAACCATAACAGCAAATAAAGTTCAACTTGTCTTCTTACCAACTTTGTGATACGATTTCGTGTTCATGATTTAATCAAGATAGTACTGCGGTGCAGGTAAATAAATATAACTGTTTGTCTGAATTACCATATTAAAATAAAATTTAGTAAAATAAAATCAATGTTACCTACTTTTCATTTTATCCACCCTAAATACATAGACGATTCTGCATGGCAGTTTAGCCACTATAGAAAATCGTGCAACAAGGGAAACTGCACGTGTGTTCAGATTTCTGACATATAAAAGTACATAATGGATAAAAATATCATAATGATTGTTCTTTGTGATATTATACAACAAAACTTAGCATTTTAAAATGAAGTGGATTTACTAAAGATTACTTTATAATGTGCATTTTTAAATATTAAACAATCTACCTTATGTAATTAGCAATGTTATAAAACATGGTGAATAATTTAAATGTGCTCTTTATCATTATAAACAGCTAATATATTTTTAATACGTTCCCAAATGGATTTTATTTGTTAGTGAGCTCAAACCTATCCCTGCAGGTGTGGTATATGTTATCCTTTTTATAAGGAAATAATATAGTTTGATGTATGTATAAAGAAGGTAAAGTTAATAATCTTAATCTCACGAGAAAAAAAAAAGGCTTACAAGAAGTTTGAGTTTTAACACAAGATAATATTTCGCGAAAACCAGAAGTTCCTTCTATACTACAATTTCGCGTTATAAAATGACGCCTTGCTTGACTATACACACTGTAGCAGAACATTTTCTAACTGGCTGCTGCCCCAGACATAACTGACTCTTCCAGTCGACTCGACCAACAGACTATTCTAAAATTTTATGACGCCTAATTTGCTACTGAATTATTTTGCGGAATGACAGTGTCTCTATATGTCAATACAGGGACATCTGATTTCCGCAAATAGTTCCTATATAGTGGCATTTCAAAACACTTCAGCTCAGATCCACTTTCGTTACGGGTGGTTTAAACTGCTACACGTCTTGAGTGCCTGTTCGTAAATCACAATCGTTCAGCACTGGAGAAACCTAATTCTGATTGGTCAGAAAAATGCCACAATCTAGTCTTACAAATACTCGTGGCCAGTGACTAATGGAAAACTGCAGGCGTGCATGTAGAATATTGAAGTCTAGCCTGAGTGAAACTTAAAGTGTACTTGTGCTATTATTTATATTTTTTGTCTAATTATTCCACATGTATGTTGCAAGTTCGTATGTTTGTACGTATATGTGTATATATATAATCGCAATACTTGTTGTATTATACGTGATTGTTGTCATTTATACTATTTGTAACCATATCACTATCACACAAAAACTGTAAAAACTGACGAATTTTGTAACACAAACTTTTGTAGTAAATGGGCTCAAAGGAACAAATAAATAAATTAAGAGGTATTTTTGACCCCTTAGAAACTATAGCGATGATAAATATACCTATGCGGTGGTTTGTTACGCCCACCAGAATGTTATTTAGCGTATCCATGACGCGCGCATCGCAAGCCTCTTCATATCCACGTCGTGCTAGGCAGTGAGTTGGCATGCAGGCTTTCCGCCGGCAACTAGCCCTTATGAGACTGTCAGGGGTGACCATGTCGCTTCATTTCGTAATATGAAAGATAAACACGTATTTACACTTCTGTAAATATCCTGTACTGCAGTTTTCATGTATGCCTTTCCTACTGCTAACTCTAGACACAAACGCCAGTAAAATGGCGTCACCGACCAGTTAAATGCTGGAACGTCGTTCGTAAATCAGCGCCTGGTAACTTACTGTTCAGCCGGCAGCCCAGCCAACTGGGAAACCTTCGCAGCACAAGGTAACCAATCAGACACAAGGCCCTCTTCCAGAGCCTCGTGCAGCCAATCAGCGAATGAGCACGCCCACGTCAACAGAACAGCCGTGCTGTTTCGCTTCTGAATGCTTATCTGTTGTGCGATAGAACCATGTGCAACGCATTCGACCGCATTAATGCTTTCCCATCGAGGCAGTGTATCGAGCTTCCATGGTACTGTGGAGTGTAGTATGCGAGCCAAGCCAAAATGTTTTCAGTCTCTAATAATTAGGAGTAGTGAAATTTCGCGAATATATTTCAAGACAAATTATATTTCAAAATAGTGTAGCTTCATTTACCTATCTCTATTGGCTGAATTACTTTTTTACAAGTGTTAACTGTCTGCACACGAATCACGTAAGGGCCGTGCCGATGCTGCCGAATTCTAAGTGGCCCGGTCAAATATGAAAACGCCTTCTCAAGCAGACAGCAACCAACGGCAATAGACAAACTGCAGTTGGGTGCTTATAGTATTGAAGTCTACCGTGTACTCATGTTTTTTCACGAAAAATCACTAGCTCTAGTAATAATGAGTAGGCTATACCCAATTACTCTATTTACTTACGCCTGACCCTTAGGCATGTGTTCATTGTTTGATGCCTAGTGAGTGACCAGTTTTATAGTCTAGTCACAGTTACTTCCTACTTTTCTGAAGCCCTGCTGAAGTTGTAATTCCAGGATATTCATCCGCCTTATACAAACAAAGCTTAACCAAGTCTAGAAAATTACACCACAGGTAAAACGCACCGCATTCGTGCGCACTCAGAGTAATAATATTTTTCGCTAGGCTTTACCAACACACGTATTTTCTCACTGTATTTTATTCACATTTATTATGAACGAAATGTTACAATTTATGGATAAAATATAAGTAAAAGTTCAATTTAACAGAAAAAAAACAATTTTATGTTAACAGAAGCATAAAACGTGTGTGATGCATGGCATATTTAGGAAATAACCAAACACGTCATGCATGTGGCGATTTTTCAAAGGTTAGATTTAAAAAATGTAAAGAAACCGCGAATATACTATAGCCAGTTCAAGAGGCGTGAGATTTCTTGCAGATCTGTTATTGGCTTGGAGTTCTCTATTGCGTGGCTAGCAAACTATGATTCAGTTGCAAACGTAACGGAAATTTACGAGTGTTTGAAGACTAACTTGTCTTAAAACGAGTTCGCGAAATTTTCGAATCACTAGTAATGAGTATGCGTCATTTCCAGGAAGTAAACGATCATTTACCCTTCCCAGTTACACGAAACCCGTAAAAACCATGATAATTACAAGCACAAAGCTTAATGCAAACAAAGCTTAACCAAGCCTAGAAAATTTCATCAAAGGGAAAACGCACCATATGTGTGCGCACGCAATTTAATAATAATTTCCATGCAAACAATTCTTTATACTAGGTATTACCAACAAGCTTGTTTTATCCCTGTTTCATCAAAAGTAAGATACTTTTATGTTAACAGAAGTATACAATTCTTGCGATATCTAACATATTTAGGAGACAACCAAACATGTAATACATGCGGGGTGATTTTCCAAAAGTTTGATTCAAAAAGTGTGAAGATACTACGAATAAACTATACAGTATAACTTGACAAATTGGAATATTACGAAAAAAATTTGAGCACACATATCTTCGATAACACTCCAGCTAGTTTATTCTTTTATGATTGGATGATCAAGTTTATTACTCGGCTTGCCACTTTACAGACCAGTTGCAGACATTCTGCTTTAGAGTGTCAGAGCTCTCATTGGCCCAGAACAATGGGATTAGTAGCCTCATACATGTATAGCAGCATGTAGACAGTACATTGAGACCTAGGAAACAGTCAACTATCCGAACGATAAACAATCGTATTTAATTATACCAGTCATGTACATCTATTATTTTCATCCAATTAGAAGAGACTAAGAAATCTCACAAACTCACCATTTTCGTTTTTATACTCGAGCAGGTATCAACTTATCGTTATAATCCATTCACGGTATCTTCGATACTTTTGAAAAGAACCTTTGAAAAATTACCCTAGGAGTTACATGTTCAATTGGTTATAAAAAAATATATATTGAAAAAGGTGTTGTCTTGCTTTTAGCACTGAAGCACTATATAAATTGGTTGTTTTAAGTTTTAAGTATATTTATTCAATATATTATAATAATTTGTTAAAAGTCCGTACAAATTAACAACGGATTTTGAAGGGACATGTTGGTTATAGCTGAAAAGAAATAGTTCGTAGGTTAAATATTAATATGTATAAATTTAATGCCGTAATTGTAAAGTTAATATTGCTAAACTATATATTTACA
>NQII01000398.1:467959-508912 GCA_002778355.1 Clitarchus hookeri | reverse complement strand
AGAGTTCCCACATGGCACTGTTTACAAAACGTTTGACAGGTGTCACATGGAAATGTTTTGTTTACATACTGCGGAATGATACATAATCGGGTCCCTGAAAGTAGATCTTTAGCAGGGCTTCAGAAAATCTTGAAGTTACCGTGAATACATTATAGCTGGTTGCTTCCACATTGAGAAGCGGCGGCCGCCGCCGATTTCTCTTATGCCCGGAGGCGGTGCTGTCGCGAGGACGGGAACCAAACTCCCCATAACTCGTTTGAGTGGGTTCGCAGCCCATCAAATCATTGGGCCGGCGGCAGACTACCGTATTTATGTTTGAGCTGATTCCAGGTCCGTATTTAAAGCTGTTTGCTATTATTGCTATCTTAGTAATTTTAACGTGTATGTGTGTCGGCGGGGGAGTGAATCTCCCCACCAGTCTTCCTACTGATGTATTTTAGTGTCTTGATGTATGTAGAACATGTGGTGTTGTCAAAAAGTGGTTAGTTAAACTCTTCTGTACTATGTGGGTAAATCCCTACGACCCGAGTGGCTGCTTATCGTCAATCCTGCTTGTTTACCACAGTCCCATAGCCCTGCAAAGACACATGCTCCAGCATTGCACTTATTCTCCGGTAATTTCATCGTGTGGCGTTTGTGAAGAAAAGTTGTATGTGAATAGTACACTTTACTGTTGCCCGCCCTGGTCAAAGCTAAGGCTAACCAATGTAGTAGGGCATTTTGTATTGTTACCCGCTGACGCGAGCTCCATGCACGGTCGGGCTTTGTGGGGGGTGACCCACCTCGACCCTCCCTTCCCCCAGGCTGACCCGCTCCCAGCCGGAGAATGATTGGCAGCGGCGACCTGACTGGCGTTACAGTCCCTCCTCCTTCCCCCTGCTGGAAAAGCCGACGAGTTTAGAGGATGACAAGAATGTTCTGGGAACTAAGACCATCGGTGCAATGCGGTATTTAGAGACATTTCTGGGCGATGGCCTACGACTCTATAAATATTGTAGTGGTCCAAGGGTCGGCAGTCTGTTGGTAAAAGTTATTTTCCTAAGTGCTGTAACCAGGGAAAAGTTGAGTGCGGAGATGGACATCGATTAAGAGGAAAGACGTCGAAGAGAGATTGCTAGACGACTGCGGGCGAGATGTTTGTGGTGTGAACGGACGAGAGGGCGTGAAACCTGATGAGTGAATGCTACTGGGCATGATGGCGCTTGGAGAGCTCTAGAACATTGTAGACAGGTGGGATATAGACTAAACTGATGTGTGACTGTATGGTCATGTGATACGGACTTTATTGTAAATATTGGAACTGTCAAACATTGACATATAAGTTATAAAGTGATTCATTCGGTTTTGATACACCGTCCAGTGTGACCGATTTAGTTATTTAATTAAATTAATTTATTTTGAGATAATTGTAAGTTCTGCTGATAGATTGAATGTATTAATTTTTAATAGCAAGAGGTATCAATTTGTTGTGATATTTTGAGAAGAGAGTATTTTATTTGTAATTATTTTTAATAAATTAGTAAAATATAATTAACTCCTTTTATTTGAATAATACTTCCATCCCTTAATGAACCTGGGCTAGCCCACTGGCTTTTAAGAAAATTGTAACGGTATTATGGCCAAGCCTTTGTTCGTAGCGGCTCCATGAATCTAGCGTAAGATCGTGTGTGAATTGCAGATATGGTGGCAAAATATCAAATCGCGGTTACTACAGTTGATGAGAAGATTTTGAATAATGAGCAAGATACTATTCTGCGGCATGCAGCCGCATGCCAGAAAATAAACGGTTGACACTTTGAACATCTGATATTAAATCTCGCCCTTCTAACAAAGTGTTATGGACCCCTATTGTAGACTGCTAGTTTGGCTCTTACGATTTTACTGTAGAGTGGCGTGTAATAATGTGTACGTCATTACATGAAGTATCACACGTGGAACTTTACAATACATAATTTACTGCCATCACAGCTATACTGTGTAGATGGTGCGTTATCCCACACACACACTATACGCTAGATTTATGGGACCACTGCGACCAAACGGTTGGCCATAATACAAAATGACCGGTATATTTTAATCTCAGTTACCACTTCTGTACGCAACTCCGGTGTTACAATCCACCATTTTTACATGGTGTATTTATTGACATTGTAATTGTAATAATGTGGAAGTAGAACATAATTTTTAACACTGCAATTGTGTGTGAGAGAGAGGAGGATGATGGGTAGGGCAGCCTGCATAGCCTATTACCAGGATAACAGGGGACACTTCCCTGATGAGTAGAAACTTTTAGAATCCACGGATTCATTTGTATACTCGCTAGACTTCAAACACTCGTACGTCTGAGTTACTTTCCCAGTTACTCGACACGTCTTGGTAATAAACTCGCAATTAAATACAGACCTAATTATGGGCTTCCACAAAGGTAACGAGCAGATAGTGAGAAAGTGACACTGCAGTATAAAAAGTCTGTGAAGCCTAGCGTGAATTTTCTGGTCTCTGATAACAATATGACAGAATGCTGCCATTTCCGATGAATTGACTTGCATGTTGTTCCCGGCGGGCTGGAGAACGCACTGGGTGAGATGAGTTGGGATTGGAGTAGTGACGACATAGCAGAGAAGGAAATGCCTTCCGACAGAAAAAAATTCCCTTACCCACTGGATTTTGGGATTGAGCCAAGGACCTCACAGAAGTGAGGCTCGTGACTAACAATGGGTGTTTGCTTTCAACCAGTTCAGTCATCGTATCATGATCGAGGACATGTTGCACAAATTGGGGATATTTATGGTTGACACTGTACACAAGGAATCAGCAGCCGGTGTTTTAAGCGTTTTCCTTGTGGGAAATATGTTTTCTTGAAGTTTTGTGCACCTCTCATCTCTCATCTGTGAATTGTTAACACTGATATCAACGGACGCGCAGTGCGTTGTTCACTGGCAGCGAGAGGCGCGCTCTACACAAGTACAGCGCACATATAAAAATTGTACTTGTTTAGAAATTAATAAAAAGTTTTATCTGTGTGGTTGATATTTGTGTAATGTGAATGAGTGCTTGTGTGAAAGAGAAGCCTAGTTCAAAGGATACCATTAATTTCTCTGTGAAGAATTCTGACACACAGGAATTATGCGAAATAACATTCTCTTACCCATGTAAAATCCACGAATTATCAGAAATACTAATTCTCTCAAAAGGTAAGTAAAATTAAAATATTGTCTTCTTTGTATCGCTAATGTAGAGGTAGGCTATGACAGAACATAGCAAAATGCAACACAACAAAACATATACACGTACAATCATAACGAAATTCAAAATCCACACAAAGCACACATTTGTACCCTGGTTCAGCATAAGACATTTATTACCTCATAGGAGAAAAATCAAAACGCATTAACATTAAACACGTGTGAACATCTGTAATTAGTAACAATTATTAGTTTCAAATTGGATTTCATACTGATAATGAATGTGACTCATATATTAAATTTTACACAGCAATAGAAATTGTTTTTTCTCTCTCTCTCTTTATCTAAAAACTAATAAATTCCCAGACCATCATTAAGTGAAAGGGAATTTATGAGTTCAGATCTAAACTATTACTTCTTTATAAAATCGTCAGTAGATAGTTCATTTTAACTTGAACCAAATGGTGTGGTAAAATTTAATTCCGACTAGCTTTACAAAAGACAAACTCGATCACAGGACCTCTGGGTAATTTAATTTGAAACAGATTAAAATTTCTTCAGTTCAGATATTTTGTTAAAATTATTTTGATGGTTTTCCCAAATGCAAAAGAAAATGTATAAAGATCGTTTGCTCATACCCAACCATACAGTCTTACTGTAGGAATGACTTTCCAGCCTGGTAGTAGAAGCGTCCTTTGAGGACAATCTTCAATCTTGAGGTAACACTAAAATTAATAATCTGGCGCGGTTAGGCTGCTTCTAAAGCCTGCGCACATTTATCAAACTTGTGATGGCTCTCTTCCGTCGCCCTGCCTTTAAGATAGGCGGTCGAAATTACAGATTTAATTAAATTTTATAAGAGACAAGGTTGAATGAACTGACCGCTGTCATGGAGAGAGAGAGAAAGATAGATAGATAGATAGAGAGAGAGAGAGCGAGAGAGAGAGAGAGAGAGAGAGAAAATAAAGTACCTGTGCTTGCAAATGTGCAACCCTTTCCTGATTAGCAAAATCAAAGGATTAATACTTTCCTGATAAGTGAATCTCATCTACAAACTGTTACCATTAATTATATATTAGGACCTAACTGATAGGTATACAATAACCTGGTTTGACAAGGAGAAATTATATGGAATAAATTCAGTAATCACATAAATATGTGACATTAAAACGATAAATTACTTAAAATTCAGGAAAATTAATTTCTGACAATTAAAATAAAACTGTGATAAAATTTCTACCATAATTTTGCATGTAAAAAAAAACATAAAATATTAAGCTGACTGATGTAAACATTGAAGTTAACTCATAATATTAACCAATATGAGTGTCAATGTGAAATGTAAACAAAGGGTAAATTTTATTTATATCTTCGCGGGGAGATGCAGATATCCTGTTTCTGATTTCTAGTGATGCACCCATTACTTTCGCATCTCCACGACCGTTACTGAATGCACCTGTAACCTGGAGCGAATCTAGACTTTCGGTTTGCAGGGTAACAAAAAAAAGGGAGGGGGGTGATATTTCCATTTTATAGGCGTATGTCTACAATTACGATTCGTGGCTTGTTAGAGTCACCTGTTTTTCACGAAAAGATTCCACGACTAGTTTTACTACAAAACACGTTAGTTCGGAATCTATTTCGTTGTTGGTTGATTAACTCTCACGCTATTTAGTTGTCTGCCAGCCAATCACCGACGTTTAGTGTCAGGATAACTAAATTCTGATTATCTCAGTCAAGTAAAAATGGTATTCTCACACAGACGCGCAGCCAATAGCCAAATATATTTGCAAGTGTTCACGTACGAAGTTGAAGCCTAGTCTGCGCATAAATATTTTCGCAGAAAACCGGCGACTCTACTTATCACAACTGAGGAAGCAATATTAAATAAAAACGGTATTTTAAACAGTTCTGATATTGTTTCATTTCTGCTTTAAAACATTCACAGTACAGTTTCCTGTCAATGTGATGGTTTTGAGGGGGAGAGAGTAAGGAGGGGGAGGGGGTTGTAATATCCCGTGTGACCCCCTCACCACTCTGTTTCCACCACTGCCTGTAACCGGAGATATGTGCATTTATATCGTCCAAATGAGTGCAACTCTGAGCCGGCGTCGCCGTGGCTACTGCGCATGCGTTATATGTAGGGAGTGGAATATTTTTGAAATTCGTTTTAGGACAATGTAGGCTTCAAACACATGCGAATTTCTGATATGTTTGCAATTGCACCACGTTTTATTTAACACGCCCAGGGTAACTCTCAGCCAAAGACAGACCTGCAAGGAAACAAGCACCGAATTCCGAGCCACCTGGTCTGAGGTAAAACTGACTGCAACTGGGACAGCAGCTAATGAACAGAATGCTGATGCTAGAAAATATATAGGACCGCGGAGTCCAGCCTACAGGTCGTTTAAACGCGAAATTTGTCTGCCTCTAGTTATGTGAAAACGACCTATTTATACACCAACTGCCCTAGGTTAGTTCAGGTGCTTCTGTTAGGTTATGACTATATTGAAAAATGAGGGTGGAAACACGCATACTTAGTAATGATGGTCGCCTACAAACAAATGTATGGGCAACATAGACTAAAGATGATGTAGACTGATTTTCGTCTTCTGCGCATATCCCAACACTGGCCAAAAACTGCCAAAAGAACTTTCAATTCGACGTATTTCAGCAATCATGTTACAAGGACACATGTGAAAATGGGGGTAGGGGGTATTATAAAGATATATCCCCTCCCAAAATTCAGGATAAACCGAGTATATGTAGAATATTTTACTAAGACTGTTTGGCTAATTGGAAATGAATTAATGTGAAAAATTAACCTTTATAAGTACTCTTATATACTGGAACTGCCTTCTGAATAAATACGTTAGAAGGCTAAATAAGATTTTGTTAGGTGTTATTTTCATACAGGATGGAACTGAACCGTACTGACAAACTTCGGCAAGTATTCTTCATCAAAAAATAGGTAAAAAATAATACATACAACGTATAGCCTGAATCCGTTCCTTTAAAGTGTACGCTGACCTCCCGTGGCGCAGTCGGTTGGTGCGCCGCCGGTCTGGGCGCGGGAGGCTCTGGGTTCGAATTCCAGGTAAGGCGTGGGTGTTGGTTTAAGTTAGGTCATAAGTTTATAAGCCGTCCCGTGATAAGCCTTCAGGCATAGCACCGGGGAACGTTAATAAGCCCTTTCCAATACAATGCGATATTAGAGAAGACTGTCTCAAATATGTACCAGTATATGGCCTCCGGGGGTAAGCTCTCGCATGAACAATAGTTAAAACTCTTAAAAATTTCGGTATCAGTTTAGAATATTTGTGTAGTCAAGGATATGATAGCATAGCAAGCATGAATGGGCGATTGCGGGGTTGTCAATCATTCTTTCGTCAGTCATGTCACACAGCTGCGTAAACTCATTGTGCAAGCCATTCTCTAAATTTAGCTTTGATTCAAGCTTGTGTATAATTGAAATTCAAAACTGCATAGGGGCAGAAACGGAAGTTGTGTCACTCTTTAGATGAGTAGTCAGATGTGTGAAATTTGATGGGTTGAGCATCAAGATTCGTTTTTGTTTAATGAACTTTTCGATTGTGAAACACTGTTGGTAAACAAGATTTTTGAGACCCAGAAACTACTATAAAAGCACTCAAACTTCATTCTTCTTTGCACCAGAATAATATTATACCAGTTTCACTTAAGGTATGTTGTAAAATATTTTGCCTTACATTAATTTTTTTTTTTTTTAATTTCTGCAAGCTAAGTACTACCTCTCTTCATGCGTTAAGTATGTATAATCCTTAAAATCTGAAATCTTAGGTTTTGGAAAAGAAGCCACCCCCAAATTTAACATATTTTTTGCAGCAATTAAACAGGTACAAGAATGTCTTGAAATCACAATTCCGAAAAAATCTGCAAAACAAGTTCAGCGGTCGAACTATGCTACAAACGATTTTGATAATCTTGGAGGAAGTAAATTCCCATCACTTTCATAAACTATTTTATTAAAAATGATTAAGTGTTATTACTTTATTAGGATGTAATGTACTCATTGTAATGTCTTCTTCCGAGGAAATGTATTGACCTTGCAGAAGTGATATACAACCTTTTCTGAAGTAGTATCCCCAAGTCAAATCTGCGTCTGTGGCTGTTGGTAAAGTACAGATGTGGCGAAGGAAGTGGCTAGAAGAAGACAATCAAATACATACTACAGAAAAGTGATTTTATATAAAACTCAACATGTGTGATAATACATTTTTCCCATTCACGCACATCAATGAACTACTGTAGAACATAAAGTGAGAGTTATTTTTCCGCACTATGTAGACTTAAATCATACTTGCGCAACAGTATGTCAGAAAACCACTTAGATTGGTTGTCATTGCTCACAGTACTTCAAGATATAGAAGTTGATCCTGAATAAGTTTTGGATATGTTGCGAAGAACTAATCGACATGTATTGTAGAATATTAGTTGAGACGTACAAAGGAAAGAGGCGTGTGCAAAATTTAACTAACATAATTTATTATTATTGTAAAAATCAACTGATTTACTTCAAAATACAAATATTGTAATATTTAATATCTCCTTTTTCTCACAGATGTACACATTTATATTGCTTTAGTCCAGTATTTACTGCAAATATAAAATACTACATCACCCCCCGAAATTAATTTCTAGGGTCATGTGACGTTTGTTTACGTTTAGTTTTAGCCTCAACCCCGTTTTTTTACGGAAATAAAGTACGTTTTGCGTAAATTAATTTTGTAGTAGGCGTATTTTTGCAACAATTTATTCTAAAGTATTGTACCTACTAGCATTTTAAGCAGTTATTTCAGTAAGCAGTGTGCTAACCTTAATGGAAGCCACGCGGTTTTCACAGTTGTGTAGGAATACAATCTGAATTGTGAAATGGAGATCAGTTACTGCATAGCTGGAATGCACACATTATTTCTCATCACAGAATAATTAAGACTAAAGAAGGGAGATAGTATTATCTTGTACAGCAAATTACAGTTCCACACACAGCAACATGGCATAACTGGCCAGCAACATGTCGGAACGCCTTTAGCCAATTGGCGCCTGGTAGGTAACGAACGTACTTGCCAGTCGACAGCATGCCAATAGTGCATTTTTAGCAGTGCGCATTAGCCAGTCCATAGATTAAAGATGAGGTAGCCCGATGCTTGTATTCTGCGCATGTATCCAACTTTGACCTACCCCACACCAACACAACTGTCAAAGTCATAGTCAACAGTGATGGGCGTGTTTTTTAGAGCTGTCACAAATTGCCAGGGGCGTATCCGAGTTCGCGAGGGATGAACGTCTTAATAAAAATAAAAGAACCAATCAAAGTTTTTAGTTTATTTATAATGCTGCAGAAACACACATCTATTATTTACAACTTTCAATTACCTATCTCTACTATGATCACTTATTATTCTAAGTGAGCGCAATAATTAATGCCAATATCAATGCTAATTAGTCTTTATCACTGTTTTTTATATTTGCTAGTCACTTAATCCGCACTTATTATTTACATATATTCTATCAAACTGTCTATTGCAATCATTCCAAACGTCCGTTACTCATGCATCCAGTCCCACAGTCCCTTCGGCCAATCTCATTCTCCACCTGTACAGATGCTCTCTGACTTTACTCTCGCTGATCACTGTCGTCGCTGCTCGTCGTCTCGGTCGTAGTTTCGCTGGTTCCACACAACTGGCGCTCAAGGTCATACAAGGCTCCAGACACTCTATTCGGAAGCACGCCAAGGTTTATACGTATAGCCCGATTCAGAATTATCTCCGTACCCCGAGTGGTGCTGAGGGACGCGAGGGTGATGACCAGAACATTCTTGCAACACTAACCCAAGACATTCAATCGTCAAGGAAAGGAGGCGGCACGATTCCCGACAGGCTTATCGCGGCACGCGTTTGAGTGGTGCGGTGCTCCACTTTGTAATTATCCGAGCACTTCTTCGGTTGCCGTTGATGCTGCAGCACTACGCTTCGCACGCCTCATGGGGACGAGGCATGGGAACGGACGCAGAGCGGCCGCATGTAAGAATATCTCAATTTTAAAAAGACAAGCTCCTTCATATGAATAAAATAAAATTTTCTAATTTGAATTTAATCTAATTGTATTTTTAAAAAAATTGGCCGGAGTAAGGATACAAACATCACATGATTTATTTCCATATACAGTGTTCTAACCTCAAATCCTATCCACGTAGTTTTTTATATAGGCTGTTCACAGTGGAATGAGCACAAATGAAATAAACCTTTGGAAAACGTCACTGCCCCTACCTGCATATATTTTAATGAGCACACTGACTGGCGTGGGCTCAGTAAAGTTGGTAAT
Organism: Clitarchus hookeri; assembly: GCA_002778355.1. NCBI lineage: Eukaryota > Metazoa > Arthropoda > Insecta > Phasmatodea > Phasmatidae > Clitarchus > Clitarchus hookeri. The sequence goes on along the minus strand of NQII01000398.1, from coordinate 499,364 downwards.
GACGGAGGGAAAGTAGTCCTTTGTGTTTTTGAATATTTGAAATTATTTCTTCTGCTTTATGTTTTTTTTAATGCACGTAAATATACGAATTAGCAAATTTTTTTTTAATGTACTTTTCTAATATTTTTACAGTTTCACTTGACCAAAGCATGAATAAAGTGATCAGGCTCGTGGAAATGTTAATTTCACGTATGTTGGACTAGTTGCGCCCGCGGCTTCGCTCGCGTGGACTACAAAATTATAGTTTAGGTTCTTTTTTTAAATAAAGTAAAATTTTGCTTAGTGTTCATTATGAGATAAACAATCATTATACAAATATTTTAAATTGAAACATACTTTTATTTTTTACATTTTAATATTTTGCATGAAGTCATTTGTTCATTTTTTCTTTTTCTAATCTAAAGACATATATTTTATCGCAGGGCCTCTTTGTACACAACATTTCTCGTTTTTTTTTTATTGGGTGCAAGTACATACAAATTGCTACTGAAATTGACACGCAAACGTGCGACATATAATTGTCCATGTGAAAAGCATGGCTGTCGGAGGTCAACTCCAGCAACTTTCAGGGTTTGGCCTTGTGACTTATTTACAGTCATCGCAAAACAAACCCTGATCGGAAATTGGAGACGCTTAAACTGAATCCGTTGGAATCATGGGTATTCTGGGTATTAAGATTTTTTCGCCGGTACCTGTGCCACTCATAATAGTTGCCCCAATAACATAATCCTTACAACTGTTTGCTTGTAGGCGAGAGCCATTGCACAATTTTGGAGGGCGTATTAACATGATTGGTGCGCCAATTTTTACTGCAAGAGCGTGAACAGGCAAACCTGATGGATTAAAAAAATTAAAAAATTCAGTCTGATGGTGGACTGCGTCTTCATCTTCAACAACAGTGTCCACAGAGGTGTACGGTCGGGAGGGTGATTCAATCATGTTCAGGATCGTTTTATTGATGTTTTCGACGATTTCAGTTTTTTATGTTAAGATATCATGCTCTTGGAACCATGTCCGAGGCTTGGTTGTGATTCTTTGGACGTCTGAGAAATTAAATGATAAAAACACATTATTATTTCTCTTTTATAGATATATATTACCGCGAGTTTTTTTTAGGTTTTTTATTCTACACAATTCTTTACTGCATGATATTGTTCCATCTTTAATGGTTTAGACAGCGTATTGCAAGAGAGCGCGCTGACTGCAAACTTTTTTCCGACTTGATTCACAATTATCGTCACTGCTTATTCCTTACGTTACTTTACGTAACAAAATATATAATAAAACCTGGCCAGAGAACATAGCTATGAATGAAAAACAAACACGTAAATCGGATACGTGGTTCTCGAGTGATAAGCGCACTAACAGACAGATAGACAGAGAGACTTTGAGTTTTATAATATGTTTAGATATTAATATAGAAGAATAGAAGATGTACATAAAAGTAGATTTCAAAACTACTTAGTTTACCGCGAACAGCCTATAGTCGTATTGGCAGAAAAACAGTTCAATATGGGACACGGATTGTCTACTACGCACCTCAGGACTACCCCATTTCATCCCGCTTATAATTTCAGTGTATAGTATTTATAGCAAAAAGTTAGAGCACTTACTGCCTTCGTTCTTTGGGTGGAAATGACGAAATGACTTTGGTTTTTCAGACCTGTCCATTTTTTTTTTTTTTTTTTTTTTTTTTGCTATTTACTTTGAGATAAACAGAATTTTTGAATTTTTGCAGTGTTACAGAATTTTTTTAATTATTCTGGTAAACTGTAAATAATGAATTATAGTGATATCTTTTTAGCCTATGTGGGCTCTGTGTGTATGGCCCTGTAGTTTATTTCTAAAGCTTTATTATCCATACCTAATATCTTGAACATTTATTTTGGATTATTTTAGCCTAAGACTTTTGAGAACATACTGGATCTGTTTTCTCTTAACGCATTGTATGCATTTATACCCTGTTAATTAATTCATGTTATTTTAGTATTAGTATGTACTTTAACTACAATATGTAAATTTGTATATATACATTTTTAAGTCCTATAAACAACTCAGTCAGGCAAACCCAACCGATGGATATGTTGATCTGTTTCAACATTTATTAAACCAAAATAAATCTAGTGTTTTCCTTTTATCATCTAAAGTTTGTTTCCGGAATTGCCCGCGAGCCATCGTTTGATACAATACGGTCTGTGATTGGAGGGAGAACAACGCGTGGCACACATTGCGAACGCTAGGTGGCGTCGTTTGACTGAGGATGAAGTGTTTATTTTGATTTTGAATATCAAAGACGACTGGGCATTTGACGAATGTTGCCGCGTTGTGGAAGCGAATTTCGTCATTGGGAAATGCGACTCATTAAACTCCCCGTAATAACCAAGAGGGTTTGAAATCTTTGTTAAGACTGCCGAGATGGGCAGAGCATACAACAATTATTAGCCGTCTGATTTTGTTGGGAACAAAAATAAATGTTATTGCTCTAACTGAACGCCGTATTACCTACTTATGCATATTTGTAATTTTCAGGTGTGATGTCGGTACATCTGGAACGCATAGTTCTTTGGATTATATCAATCCAACAGATGAGAAAAACATGATCTGGTAAGTCAAGTCTGAAATATGTAGTAAAATGTTAACATAACCTAATACAAAATTAGTTGCTGTTGACGTATTCACATAATATTAAACCAACTTTTGTTCTCTAAAGAAGAAAGGTAAATTAAATACAAGTTTAATTTTAAAAACAGCCGTGTATGGTGTCGGCTTAACGGCATTTGAGTGAAATTATTACATTAAACAAATAACTAACCCTGGTAAGAGATGAACCGGAGACCAAAGTTGTAGGTTTGTGTACTGATACCATCTCATGTTAATGAGCATTTTACAGGCTGTTTTAAAGAAATTGGCGTGTAGAGAACTCCTTTATAGCCTAAAGGATAGGCCACGAGGGTAAGGGAAGATTACTAATTTAATAAAATTTATGTCAAGATACTTAAAAGTTTTCTTTACACCACATACCAAATTTGATAGAATAGGCCCACTTAAATATTTGCAGAAGGATTGTAACTAAGAGGAACCTATAGCTTGTAAGTTAAAACATACTGTGATTTAACAGACAAAACTTTTCCTTGCTAGCACCTTTCCCTCTGTCCCCCACAAGGATGCCCATGGAAGCTGCTGACCTCTTTGTTGCACAATCAGTGAAGACTGAGCATGTTCTTGATGTAAACCTTGTGAAAATAAAATTATGTAAGTTCAGGATTTATTTGTGGCTGTGTGTTGTTGAGCCAAGCAGAAACAGTGCAATGCCCCCTCCAGAATGAGCAGTCGTCAGTTGTACCTACTGCTGGCTGCTGGCAGTCATCAGCTGGCTTTCAATGTATGAACTTCCACATTGAACAGTAGTGTAATCAGTAGTTAACACTTTGAGGTGTGCAGATATTTATAGCCATTCAAGACAAGTTAGGAGTGAATTACTGACATCAAGCAGTGCAGCAACACTTGTTCTGTTGGTCTTCCTACAGGTCCACACCACACCATGCACTGCTCCACAAAGTTCATTATTGGCTGGTCATCGGCCAGTGGGGTGCCAAGTTGATTCTGCCCCAATAAAATATCCTGTGTTGTGTAAAAGGACTTGCAGCTAATCCTGTAATTTTGAGTCGTCATAGCAAAAATAATTATCGAAGCCCGAAAAGTTATTATTGCTGGACTGTATTGTTCTTATAAGATTCTGTTAGTAGCAAAGCAATGAATCTACCCGTAAAAAAAAACTCTGACGGCTATAAAGTAATGTTCAAAGTAGCATTGTTTAAACTACACTTGAATGTAGTCCTCAGTGTGTTTGTCAATGGTGACGAAACTGGATCTTCGACTGCTATCTGCTCAAATGCAAGTTATTGTTACCACTCTGAGCTAATCTTGTGCAAACTTACTATATGAATACTCCTTTGTGACTACCAGCTGCTGACTGTCAAGTGCATAACTGCCATCTGTGGACTGCAGACTTTTGATTCTGGAGGGGACTAGAAGTACTCGAGTGATTCATGTGAGGATTTGTTTATGCCCTTTTCTGGGAATGCTGGTACTGTCTGTTCGTAGTTACTTCCGATTTTTCTGAAGCCCTGCTAAAATTTTACTTCCTGGCTATTCCTCCATAAACGAGTCTAGTAAATTACGCCAAAGAGATGACACACAGCATTTGCGTGCACTCACTTTAGTAACATTTTGCATGAGAGCTATTTCTTACTAGGTTTATCAATACTCCTATTTTCTCTCTGTTTTTATTCATATTAGTTATAGATGAAATATTATAATTTATAGACAAAATATAAGTAGGAGTTCAATTTAATAAAAAATAAGATACTTTTCTTTTAACAGAAGTATAAAATGCTTTTGATTCATGTCTTATTTAGGAAACAATCAAGCATGTCACATGGTTTGATTTTTCAAATGTTTGATTCAGAAAGTGTGAAGAGAATGCAAATAAATTATACATCTGTATAAGACATGCCAGGTAATGACTTGAGCACCATTCACCATCTGTTCGGTTACAGCAGTACATTTGTTTAGCAACCAGAATGTTCTTACGAGGAATTCTTAGGCCCTACACATTCTCGTTTACAATATATTTCACTGATTATTTTTCCATCCTCTCTTTGTGGTGTACTTTGAGGAACTACAAAGCACAACAGCAGTATAAATTTTCTGGTTTCTGTTATATCATTTTTAAAAAGTCAGTGAATTGCCTATGTGTAACGAGTTTTTGTTTTATCTCTAATGCAGGTTGGTGCGGTCATTTTATAAATGTTCCTCACACTAGAGGCAGCTTTGTCCTCGGACATGCCTTGTCTTACTATATTTACAAGCTATTTGAAATTAACCATGCATTTTTGAATGTCCTGCTGAGGATCTGCTTTTTTTGACTATTTTATAAATCTTTGTTTGCATATAACATGGCCCTGGACTCCACGAGAAGTATTTGTGTGTCAGCCAAGGAATCCGGGACATTGCTAGGAACATAAATACATATGCAGGTAACTAATATGTGAATGTAAATCAACATGTCCTGCCTACAGGCGCTTAGTGTGACTGGCTATTCCACCTGAGAGAAAGACGCATCATTCCGGCCAACATGTAGAACTGTTGAGAGATTAGTGTCGAGATGGATGTGATGTAGCGAAGGAAATGGGATTACTCTGAGGAATCTGGTACCACAGCTCTGTCTGCTGCACTTCCCGCATGGGAATCTCTTCTGGAAAATTTGTCCCTGCTAAGGCCTGGAATTCAATGAGGGAGTTTAAGTGGGAGACTAGTAACTAACTACTGAATCAATTGTGGGACCATTCATATGTTAATGCTTAATAAATAAACAAAAACCAAAAGAAGAAATTTCATTTATCTAGAAATTTAAACATTACAATTTTAACAAGACATTAAAATGTGAAAATAAGTTTCCTACAGTGCTGCCTAACTTTAAGGGAGCGTGCTACTCAGTGCATCCTTTAAAATATGTGGAGTTATGGGCAGGAAATTTTTTTTATGGTTGATTTCTGTAAGTGCTTAATAACTGTGAACCAGCTCTACACTGTGCACAGGATATCTGAAAGCTTGGTTGGGTCACATCACAAGGCTACGAGTGGTGCAAGTTGGGGACGTCGAAGGAGACTAAAAGCTAACCAGACGTGCATCTCTCAGCTCATCAGTTCTGTACTGCTTATCCATGCCCTTATTCCAGGACAGTTCCAACAGTCGCCAAGTTTTCAGATATCTTGCACGCAGTGCATCAACAGCTCTGCAAGGCGGGACTGACAGGGCTGTGGGCTGTCTGCAGGTATGCTCGGATCGTGGCTCACCACCCGTACATCATCCTGGTCGCCGTGGTCGTGTTCTCGACGGCCTGCCTGGTCATCCCACTCACCACCAAGAACCTGCCCAACTTCTCTGACCCTCAGCTGGTGAGATATCCTTACGGCTGCAGTGTTCGCACGAGGCAAGCTGCACCGGGGACCACTCACTGAACACAAAATACTGTACCAGGATGTCATGCAAATTTAGTTAAAAAAAAAAAACAGTTCACACATACAGTTTGTATGGATAATTTACTAACATTTATTCCTGAAAGAAAACAATTTATAGCACTAATGTTAAGTTGCTTAGAGTTGAAATATAACTTTCGGTATTCCAGTTATATTTTCTTTTCATACCATATTCTGCCTAAAATGAAATAATATATTTTCAGATCTTTAGGTACACAAGCTATGGATGAAAATCTGGGTTCCATTCCATCACAGAAGTAGAACCAATTTAAAAGAGGCAAAATTTTTTTGAAAGATTTTTCAACAAAATAAATGTTAAAATATTTGAGATTCATCTTACTTTAATAATATTGCCATTTTCATGACTGAAATACAGTTGGCAGTGTGACCCCATTCAGAAAAACCAATAAATTCACTTTGCAACTTGCAAGGTGCACCTGGAGAAGTAGAATTTCTCATATTATTATTATTTTTTGTTTCGCTCCTGACCGAGTTTATAATGTTTTGAGAATTTTCTTGATGAAACCAAGAGCTGTAGCAGCATCTTCTTGATTTCATTTGCATCTTGCCCCGTGTATACACTGCTACCACAAAACGATTGTTCAGAACACAACTCNAAGTAGAATTTCTCATATTATTATTATTTTTTGTTTCGCTCCTGACCGAGTTTATAATGTTTTGAGAATTTTCTTGACGAAACCAAGAGCTGTAGCAGCATCTTCTTGATTTCATTTGCATCTTGCCCCGTGTATACACTGCTACCACAAAACGATTGTTCAGAACACAACTAGATCAAGTCCATTTCTTATAATTACTGGTAAATGTCGTGATGTAATAATTCACGACACCAATTTTAATACAGTCANAGATCAAGTCCATTTCTTATAATTACTGGTAAATGTCGTGATGTAATAATTCACGACACCAATTTTAATACAGTCAATACTTAATTTCAGGTGCAAAATATTAATGAAGCTGTAGATGAAATGTTCTGAGAAAAAGTAATACATGTTTTGCTTAAGGCTTGTGTTTCTTACTAACGTAACTACATGGACTTGATCCAGTTGTGCACTGAACCCACCAAATATAAAACTAAAATTTAGAGTACTGTTACAAAAAGAAAGAGATTTTGCAGCCATATGTCATTAGGGTCAGTATCATTACTTTTTTTTAATGAGAATGTGTTCTTGAGAGATGTAAGTAGTTGTAGACTGAGTTTTCTTTGCAATGTCAAGGGGAAATAGTAGGGACTAAAGTCAGATCACAGTATGCATTCCCAAGTAGTGTCTTGCACCTTACAGCCATGTGTTTATGCCAAGATATCCAAGAAGACAGAATAGGATAGTGTTCCACCCTAGATACTGCCTAAGGATAACAAAATACAGCTGGAATTTTTCTTGACCATGTAGAAATTTAGACTGCTGGTAAATGTTAAGTTCTTGCCCACAAAGCATACAAGCGTAAGATACAAATGGGTATCCTGTTTTTGCTATATGTGGAAATATTAATTGTGCTCTTGTAGAATCAACAAATGCTTGTGATCATTTCCACAAGTGAGCACAACTGTGGCTCAAATACAAAGTTGCCACAGACGTGACATGTGAGTCGCCAGTCTGCGACGTGACAGTGCATAATTAATGCCGAAAACAGGCAGACACCCAACTGTGTCTTGACCTTCATCATTTTCCTGGATATCAGATATTTTAAGAAGTGTCATCAAGGTTGTACTGTAAAGATTTATCATAGTTGTACTGTAGTATATTTTATTTCAAAATGTGTGAAAGTGAAACTTTTGATCTCATACAACTTACAAAATCATGTATACAAGGCTTGTGCGCAAGGAGATGGCATAATAAGTTTTTCAGTACAGAGTGAATCCCACAACTTTATTTCTTTTCATAATACAGTGATTTTAGACCATTTTGAATATTTTTTGAATTACATCTAGTAGGAAATAAAACTGAGGACCTGGTAACACTGGATTCACATAAACCAAGGATAGAAGGTGGATAACCAAGGCTTACAAAGCTGTTATTATAAGACCAGCATTTGCCATTGCCTGAGGTTGAGCCCTTTTATCATAGACAAGAAACAGTTTTTCTGCAAGAAGTGTTGAGTGAAAATAGCTGCACAGTAGCACACTCCATGTTCCAACATTGGACTGCTTTTCTGCCAACCGCAATAATGAAAGCAAGGTGGATAGGATTTGGGGTTAGAACACTGTTTATGTTCGCAAGTGCTTTGAGAAGTTTGGACACTCACTCTAACCTAGTTTTAATGCAATTAGAATATATTGAAGTTTGTCAAATTATTTTATTCATATGAAAGGAGGGTTATGTTGAAAATTCAAATGGAAACAAACTCCATCACTGTTGATCATGTAACTGTGACAGTTGTACTGGTGATGGGTGAGTCAATGTTGGTGTTCCTTATCTTTAGTGTATGACATGAAGCCTATGGTAGGTTGACATATAAACAGGAACTTGTAATTATGTGATAGGTGTATGTGCTAGAGTGCTGCGTGTTCACATGGAGAAGCATGGTAAGTTGTAATGGGTTAAACTTGCCAGGGTTTTGAGTCTCGGGGCACGATGCTGGCCCAGAGGCTGACGGCGTGGAAGAACCTGCTGAAGGCCACTCGTCCATCTGGGGAGTTGACTGTCAATCCGTATGACCAGCCAGCCACTCTCTCTTCCAACAGCATTCCTGCACAAGATGTGCAGTTTGGCATGCCACAGGTCAGCTATAGAACATTTCAAACCCTACATTGCAAATGTAACTGTTGTTTTAGTAAAGACCACACATATGATCAGATTTACAGTTTACATGTAACATGTATCATGTCTGAGGATTGTCATTGCTTCGTGTAAATTAATGTCTGAATGTTTCTCTCTTTCCCATAATAGATTCATTTTTACATGGATATCGTCAGTTTCTTTGTGGTATTTACTATCACATTTCAAATAAAATTTTTTAAGCTATTGAAGTGTTGGCTGCTTTTTCCCTTCACCTTTACTTCCCCTCTCTTTCTCTCTCTCCCTCTCCCCATTCTCCCCCTCTCTCCTGCTCTCCCCCTCCTCCTATCCACTCTCCACTCCCCTCTCTTCACTCCTCTCCCCCTCTCTGCTCTGCACTCCCTATGTTCCCTAGCTGTGCCACACCCTCGGCCACAGATGTTTGGCCCTTGACCATAAAGTAGTCAATCATGAATCGCTTATGGCTGGCTGTGATATGACTATATTCTGTACCATATAAGAAGGCAACTTTTTGACAGCTCGGTGAAAGTAGCGCCACTGTTTACATCTGACTATGTATCCTTCCGCCATCAGCTGTCCGTCTAGTCGGGCTGTATTTTTTATCAACACGCTGTCAGCAAATCCACTTCTCATTGTACTGCAATGCTAAACAAATTTTAAGACTGGCATCTGTTAAAAAAAATAAGTAGGTTATAAAAGTAAAAATATAAAATGATGCAAATTATTAAATATTTGCTAACTCTTTTTAATTTGTCCGAGATAGTGAATTTGGGTTAACATTTGCGAGACGGTGTGTTGTATCTATTATCACACTTTGNTTTTAATTTGTCCGAGATAGTGAATTTGGGTTAACATTTGCGAGACGGTGTGTTGTATCTATTATCACACTTTGGAAGTTATAGCTAATATATACAAGTTGGAAATATGTGACGTGGAATAACGTTAGAATTGCTTAAAAANATAGCTAATATATACAAGTTGGAAATATGTGACGTGGAATAACGTTAGAATTGCTTAAAAACTATTCACGCGTGTTTACATAACTTTCTAAGGAAAGAACCTCTACCCAAAGCTCTCTTGTTATACCGCATATTAAATGCATCTCGAACGATTACCGGCCGAATATAAATTATTCGTACCCCAAATCGTTTTACATGAAATATATGTTACTTTAAAAATTATACAGAGCTAGCGGGAAAATAAAACCATTTGTATATGCGCGTAAATACCTTATTCTAAACAACAAAACTATAATATGTTTCTGGGTGTAGTTCGGGATATGGATAACAGATGGCGTGGAAGGGCGTGTTGTAACCGATTGCGCTCCTGTCCGTCGCAAGATGGCAGCACATGGTTTGAGTGTCTGTAAACTTGAAAAAGGTTTCGATTTTTTTCTTACATTTGGATACGGATCGTCTTACTGTGCATCTCATTTTGAACACCTATACATTACTATTTTATCACGAAGGTTCGTTTCTAAAACTAAAAACTGCTGTTTTATGACCACTTAAAAATAAAATGTATTAATTAATCTACGAACTCTTTCTTATCGGCGTATTTTCTGCTTGTCTGATGTGCGCCGGCACTGCTCTCAGAATAGCCAACGTAATATTAATTTCTGTTAGTTCGTGCATCAGCTGATACAGGATTTTGTAAATAGCGCGTTGTTTGTTTTCAATACGTTACGTTGCCACTCACTGACTGTCAGAATGTGGCCTTCTTATATGAAATGAACCATACCACAGACATGCTTTGCAAAGTTGGATCAAAATAGATAATTTGCAGATAATTATAGAAGAAAAGTTTACATGGAGAGCCAGTTGTGCATGGCTCAAGGCTTAGTGTAATTGTTGGACATGTATAAACATGTTCCGAACTGCACCAGACTGCACTTAGACTTGTAGTATTTTTGTTGTATAAATAATTTTTTAAATAAACATGAAGCACTATTGTCACAGTATATATTATTTATTGCTTTATATGCATAAAAAATGTGTAAGTTAAGTTTTCAATGGTTGAACGTAATTAATAAAGTTTGAAGCATAACATTTAAATAGCAATGGGGGAAGGTAGAGTCAATAATTGAAACAGTATTTAATCGGAGTTTCCAAAAAGATTTAACCACATAATTGCAATTTTTTTTTATACATAATTTTAAATGAATGAATTATCAGAAATGTTAAACTTACTTCCTATTTTACAATTTTGTGTAAAATAAGCCAAAGCAATATTTTGGTACAGTTTAGTGATGAGAGTATTCAATTTCAAAATGTCAAGAATTTGATTCCTACGATTTCTTGAGATATCTTGAATGGTGGCCAAAATTTGTGAATACTTTTATCCTAACGATCTAGCAGAGTGAGTATTTTTTTACCGTGTTATGGAGTGGTGTACTGTTGTTGGACTTCAAAGAATTTTAAGTATCAAAGAATATAAAATTGTGTGTTTATTAAAAATAGTGTGTATACTGTTTTTGTATGTTAATTACCTGCACAGTTTTGTGATTTAAATATTGAAATTGTATTATTAAAACAACAAATCTAGGTGGAAAGAGTACAAAGTGTGGAATAATTTTTTAAAAATCCCAAGATTTTGTTATATGATTATAAAAATTCATATTTTACTTATTATTGTTTTTCGTTTAGTCTGGAATCTGGATGGCATTTAGCTTCAGCAAAATTCGCTGCCCCTCGAATATATCTGAACATCATGTGAATGAAAACAAATTGTTGAGAAAAAGAAACATTCAGTATTTGACTTCAGTAGATGAATACCACCATGGAACTTGTCAGGCCGTGTCTTGATTTAAAAATTATTCTTTAGAAAGAGCACTTCAGCACTACCTGGAGAGAGCACTACTTCGCACACACTTGTGCTCTCGCTCTGGGAAATTGAGGCAACCCCTCTCTCATTTCTCTCCATCACGCAGGCAACTTATGCCGAAAGGTGCAAAATCATAGTCATGGCTATTATACAAAAAAAAAATTAACAGTTAATAATAGCACTACCAGAATAATTGTTTGGGCATAAAATACTGTTGTTTTTGTTTACACATTTCCATCATGTTATGGGTATATTTATAAATATGTGTTATGTTTTTGTTTTTGGACTAAACCGTTGAAATTATTCTAGTAGAGGTAAAATGTGATGTGATTTTGGTTCAGAAAGCTACTATAACATTATTATTCAAGCACTAAAACAATGTGAATAAATATAGCGCATGGTTAAAGAATGTGAGAGAGCACCATCAAGAGTGCAACTTCGTGCTCTTTTGGACAAATTGAGATGACAGAGTTCTCTCAGACTTCATTACGACATGGTTGCAAGAGCAAGAACATGAGAGAGTGCTCTCTGGGTCAATTGAGAAATGGCCTCAGTTCTAGAATACAAGCTGCAAGTAAATGTTCTTGATTCTTATAAATATTAAAATACAAAACAATTGATTCCTGAAAATATTCATCACTAATCAACCCTCCTAGCATATTGCACATACATGAGAGCAGAAGCTGCTTTAGTTATGAAATTCTCTGTGCTGCAATCATAGTTGCTGTTCACACGTTTCATTATAGAATTTAATATAGAATTTTGTACTGTGTGCATTGGGTCTTAAGCTCATATTTTTTTGTTTGTGTGTAGAAGCAGTAACTTTTCTATAATATGTTGACATGTGACGTCTATTAGAAGTCTGAGACTTCACTGTTGGACAAGGGTTCTAAAGTGACAGTCCGAGGCACTTGCTACAAGCTCACTGAGGGGGAGTTTGAATTATATTACATCGGGCCGTAGCTATCCCTTCCTTGGTAAACAACAGTGTGGGTAAGCCGCCTACAGGGTACACAGTCTGAGGTGATGGTAACTGGCTTACAATAGGCACTGGTGTCGCTTTACCTAGTCTGGGTCTCACCCAGGGTAGATCCTGTATGGTAAGCTGGCCGGTTGCGGTGTCCTGGCTGCGGGCAGTGATCTGGACGGTCGGCTGTGTAAGGCAGTTCAGGCTCCCTGGTCGAGCTGCTCAGGAGTTCTCGGTGGTGGTGACGGCCTGAAGGAGAGGCAGGAAATGCCCAACTGCACGTGCAGGCCCAGATGAAGAAAAACCACCAGGGGATGTGGTTCTCCTGCGATCTTCTGGGGCGGTTGGAAAAGGGTGCTAGTAAGGACTGGAACTGTCAGATGGCTTGAGCTTGTTCCCGTGGGGAGGAGCTACTGAAGACAGAAGGCAGAGGGTTGTAGAGCAACTGACTAGGTTTAAAGGCAGTAACTGCCTTCTTAGTTCTCCACCTTGCACCGCTTCTATGGGTATTTCGGCATTGGATGACGACGTGAAGAAAAAGCATTAAATACTTACTTTTGTAAAAAAAAAAGAACAAAAAGTGGAAATTCAGTATTTAATATGAGAAAGACACTTGTTACAGTTATTTGCCTTTACAATGATAGTATACTTGAATTAGTTGAACTGTTTGTTATCGAGAATATATTCATAAAATGTTTACGTTCATAAGATCTGTTGTATAGTTTGCGCTTTTTGTGAATGCAGTTTTTCCCTGGGTATTTTCTACAAGTACTCTCTCCTTGTCGGTTGTGATGTATTCACTCTAAAATATATGGCAGCAGTTTGAAATGACCTTAATCGCTTACCAAATGTTGCTTGATAGTAAAACGCATTAAATTTTGTCATCTGTTTGCATCAGATGTATTACGCCTCATTGTGCCGCTGCACTGTGAAACCAGTTTTATGTACAACAGAAACACTCGCAGATAAGACTTTTATTTTACTTGATAGTTTCCCATATAATTTTTTTGGTATACAGGAATTCTGAGTAAATATACGAGAAATTCAATTTACAGTCACACTGGACATCCTGTTAAATTGCAGTTTCTATTTCTTTTATAGTTCAAGATGTAGCCTAACTTCTGTTATTCTTTCAACCTTTATCCCAGAAGAAAATTACTTTATATATATGTGCACTGCCTGGCAGGGGAAATGCCACATCATGAAGGAATCCTCAAAAACAGAACAAACTGTTTGCATTGATAACCAAACAAGTGCAGAACAAATAATTTAATTTTCACATACAGACAATGTTCCAGTGGCAGGATGATCAGTAAGTAGAGGAAGTTACATTTTGGGTGATACATTGCTGAACCTAATGGGGCATAGTTTCGATAAGTTTCTGAATAATGTTCTGGGGTATGGTTAACCATGTGCTGTTGCTCAGTCTACATTTCGTCTTCATTTCATAGGGGTGGGAGAGTATCAACAAACGTCTAATGGTGTCCACAGATTCTCAATTTGCAAGAGATTGGGAAATTGGGCTGGCCAAGGAAGTATCTGTTTACCTTGCAAAGCACCAAGGCTCATCTGAGCTGTATATGGCCATGCATTATTTTGTTAAAAATGTGTGTTTGGGATATAGTACTGCCAAGGGGTCGTAACATTTCATCAGTACAGTGGAATGCCGTTATTGCACCCACAATACATACTAGAGGTGAGCAGCTGTTGGCGCTGATAGCACCCCAAACCATTACCCTACAGCCTATGTGCAGGACTCAGAGCCGTCACGTGAGGAGTCTGCTTCGGTGACATCGAAGGACCCACTGCTCCAGCCAGAAGCAGCAACTGAGCGACCAAGTGTTGTTCTCGACTACTCCAAGAACTCAGCTGCCTTGGCATTCACCTTCAACATCACTGAGGTATCGAACTCCCACCATCTTTTACACCTGATTATGCTTTTTGCACTTAAACATTTGCATCTTTTTGTTTAGTGCTTAAAATGGAGTATTTGAGGACATAAGCTACTTGTCATTATGTGAAATATGCATTAAACCAAGTAGAGTACAGTAAAATCTCTCTGTATGATTCCACTTATTGTGCCTGTTTTTCTATCACGCCTCGTTTTTGAGGAACCGTGAAACATTAGGGTGAAAAAAGTTGACAATTTGAGGGAAATCTGTCAAAAAATTAATTTGTTGCACTTTTTTGTTGCTATTATAGCATTTTTCTTGGTCAGCACTGTACTAGATGTAGAGAATATCTAAAAATAAATAGTATCACCCACTGGCTGTGCTAACCAGTACTAGGTGTCTGCAAGTACTTGGGGAGTTTCGAGTCAAGTTTCTGGTCTACACTCAAAATTGAGCTAAATTTTTTTCACACTCGACATATTCGAGTTTTTTACTTACAGATTTAATGGTTTATGTTCATATTAACCAAAATGTCTACTACATAAACAATGTAACTCAAATTTAGACAGCCTAATTTAGCACTCACCTTAAAGTAAAATTATTAAACAAAAAACACTGCAACATAACCTACTTTTTATTGACGTGACACCAATGCAGGGCCAACTGCAAACAAAAAAAAATGTCATTTACAATTAAGGAAATAGGTCATTATTATGAATATACACTGATGTGTGACAGCCTAGGGAGAAGGGTGTCACTGCATGAGTCGGAAAGTTTTTAATTTTGCGCCAGGTAAATTGCACAGGTAGGGGGCGGACTCTACTGCGGAGGTGTCTGTAGTATAACTTGTCGGCCTTGCGCTGGTCCCTTATATAAGGTAGGACACATCGGGCGTCTACTGGGTACAAAGTCTGTGAGGGCGAGGTGATGCCTCTGTGCGTTGGACACATGGGTTCGGGCTAGCTTACCACTGGTGTCCCTCCCTTGCAGTAGACGCTGGCCCTGACTGGTAGACTTAAGCTTCAACTGGAGCAGACGGCTGAGCAGGCTGGCTCTGCTGTCGCCTGCTGGTGACTGGGGTGCTGACCGGCTGGCGGACACATGGTCGGCTGGTGCTGGTGCCTCGTTGGGGTCCTCTGGGTCAAACAGTATCACTCCCAAGGGAAGAATGTACTCCTGGCAGAGTAGTTCGATGGCGGGGTGAGCAACTTCGGGAACCCTAACTGGGAGGCCAAATAGGTTGGCAGGGAGTGTCGTGGAGTGAGACTCCACTAATTGCCAGGCGGCTTGTGCTCTCTCCCGTGGGGACTTGCAGCTGAGGGCAGGTGTAGGTTGATTACTCAGGGGGTGGCGAGATGCAAGGATAGCAGCTGTCCTCCGGGTGTTACTCCTGCTCCCTCATCGGTGAGTGAATGTCATGGGAAGGAAAGGTGCTAATGTTCATCCTGTAGCATGCGGCAGGCAACAAACCCCTAGCTAAAGTGTACTCCAGAAGTTCCTGGGTCAAGCCTCGTCAGGCCTGGCACCCCCTCTGGCAAGTTTATACACTCTGGAGGGAATGGGTTAGCTAACTTAGTTGACCCAGATGCTTCATCATGTGTCTTTCTAGTGGTTAGGGCTCTACTGTACTTGCGCACCAAGTACCTTTACGTACCGGGTCCACAGTATGGGTGGCCATCGAACTTGTTCTTTTGTGTGACGTACGTGCAGTCCTGGTTAGGGGCTGTCTGTAGTCCTACTTTATGTTGGAAACTTGCTGCCAATCCGTGGTCCCCTGCCGCTGCCTTCGAGGGTGATGCTTACCAGGTTGATGTAAAGGCACACATTCACTACAGAGCAAGGAAAGACAGAAGTTAGTTAGACTACGTCTTTTATTCCCTTGAGAATAGAAACACTGTGACCTGTACTACCTCCTACCTCTACACACACTAGGTGTTCAAGTGACTTTTGTACAAGAGCAAGACAGATGAAGGGGCCTATCGGCTTGAGGCGCCTGGCTTGAAGAGCGGTGTGGTGACTCTTGATGGCAAGTGTCAGGAGGTAGCGACGACTCTTCTGCTGCTGTGTTAGGGAAGGCGTCATTGGCTGAAGAACTGGTAGAAGACTGGAAGGTCTAGGAGAGGCATGAGGAGGACTGTGGCTGTGCGGTAGAGAACCTTAGCATGACTTGTGCTGAGGCGAGCTACGTGGACAACTGGCATTGGCTGCTTAGGGAGGAGTGGGGTTGACAGAGAGTCGTAGCACTGGATGTTGCTAAGGAGAGCTGCCTTGCCTGAATTTCTGCCTGGTGCACAGCATTATATTCTTCTTGGCTGGAGGGTTCCCGTGTACTTTGTTTGCTCTCTGTAATCTTCGGCTGCCTCCCCTTCAGATTTGGGCCGGGCAGTGCTGCTGATGCCATTTCTTGGTGGGTTGGCGACGGGGATGTTTGAGTGTGATTCTGGGCGGTATCCGCCGCTTGCACAGGGGCAAACTCTTGCATGCCCGCAGTTGCTTTTCAGCGCGTTTACAAGTGGCAGGGGCAACGACGTGACTTCCTATCATTACGTGGGTGCTGGCCTTGGAAGCGGCCAGTTGGTGTTCAATTCCCTCGAGAGCACGTGGCACGCGCGTGATGATGCGGAGTCGAATAATAATAATGAGTAGGAAGTGTAACGCGTCAACACTTCATGCAGTAATACTATTTATTATACCGTTATTTTGTATGAAAATGTAAAACAGTGGCGATCACGTGTAGATTTACAAGTTGTAGATAATACTGGGTGAGTTTTACAGCCCGCCATACCTTTTCATTTGGCATGTGAAACTAAGGCCTGTTCTACAATGACACGGATTTGTAAGAAAGCAGACACGAACACGGATANATTCATTTGGCATGTGAAACTAAGGCCTGTTCTACAATGACACGGATTTGTAAGAAAGCAGACACGAACACGGATATGTAAGAGAGCAGACACTGAAAACGTAAATGGAACGAGTTGACAAATTGTGATGAATTTTAGCTATTTTACAATACAAAGAAATGTTTAATTCTGCAACTTAAGAAATNAACGAGTTGACAAATTGTGATGAATTTTAGCTATTTTACAATACAAAGAAATGTTTAATTCTGCAACTTAAGAAATCAAAATACTCCGTTGTTGCCAATTACAGATGTATAATTTTTTTTATAGAATATAACACTGCGTAAATACTACTGCTAAACTATGGACATGTGTGTATTAAAACAAAAATGATAATAGCCACTGTGAATCCATGCACCTATTGCCTTCTATCCCACAATGGCAACAAAAACGAATATCAACAAATCAAATATTTGATTCCTATTGGCTACACGGAATCACGGACATGGAAGAGTTGGGAGTTGCGCAGTTTTCTTACGCGCATCTGTATATTTTCTGCGTACGCATGCGTCCCATTGTAGTTTGAACACACAGTGTGTTGTGTGCTCCGCTTTTTTGATCCGTATCTGTGTCTGTTTCATTGCAGAATGGGCCTAAAAATACAGACATTTGTGTTGCGTATTCAATATTCTTGTAATTTATCCAGTAATTATTCACCAAAACACTTAAGATAAACAAACGTGTATCCATAATTGCATGCAATAAAGGCATCAGAATGGTAACTAACTGTAAAAATGGCACAGCTCAGCTATTTTGTAATAAAAATTATGTAAATTAGTGTGTGATCATGAACATGATTTTCACAAGTGTACTTTGTGATTGTAAATAACGTGTGACTGAATTATTTTCATTAAGAAAAGCCAATAACATAGCAGTACAAAATAAAATAACTAAATATGCATGTTGCTACTAGCACTTCCACATGGTTACTACAGTAACGAATACCTTCCAGTGTTTGGTACGCTCTGCTGATGGCTAAACCGTGTTCAACTTTCATGCTACTTGACCCAGCGCAATATTTTTTTCAAGGTAATGTTGTAGTAAATTATATGTATAATTTGTTCTATTGATCTTTTTAGGGAATAATTGTGAGTGCAAAACCTACTAATGTACCAATTTGGAACTTTTTTCAAAAGAAGAATCTACAGCAAAATGTAGTAAATGCTGTATAACCATTCAAATGCTTACAGGTTTAACAACAAGCATGATTAGACATTTCAGTTTGCATGTTCAAGAGTTTAGTGAGTTTAACAAATTATGTCAAGTAAAAAAAAAGTTACCGATATAACTAATGAGCCTTCTTTCTACTACATAGAAGCAAATAATTTTGATGAAGTTCTTAAAATGGTAGATGGTAGGTGAGACTTAATGTCTTGTTAGCGATATCATTCGAGATGTAACCAAAAACAAATTCAATACTATTGGGGCAATTACAAATACATGTGTGCTCTACCTGGGATTCATAACACAGAATGCTTTGTACCGCAAGCTGGCGTGCAACCAACTATATTATGGAGATAGGATTCGGAGCATCAACTTCGGTTGTAATCAGTCTAAAGTTTTGGTAGACTAAGTTTACCAAATTCAAATATTTACATGGACATAATTTTGAAAACAAAAGAGTGAGTCACTTAAATCATGCAAGTTTATATAGCCTACCGTAGCACTATTTGTATGCAGAATTTTGTAGTAATAGATTGACTGGTTCCCGAGATATGGTATAAAAACTTTAGTTTCTCCTTTGATGCTATCACACAAAAAGGTCTAAAACATGCTCTTTAGAGGCATATCTGTTGCTTCTGATAGATACTGTCTGCATAAGTTGGTTGAAATTTTTCAAATCATTTAAAACATAGATATAATAAACTTTTCTCAATTTATATTACACCATTTTGAAAATATATCTGACCTACTTAAATTATGTAAATATACATGGCCCACTGTAGTAATACTTGTGTGAAACATTTGGTGGGAATAGATTATCAGTCCCCGAGATATGGCATAATTGTTGCATTTTATCACCTAGTACTATCTTACAAAAATGAAACAAAAATTGTCTCTATAAGCATATTTTGACTCCAAGCCTATTGACGTGGTTTGCTGGTAGACAGTGTCAGGACTCCCCCAGACGGCTGGGAAGCAGGCGTCATCAACTTGCTGGGATCTTTAGGAGGCTGAGGTTTGACAGTTTTTGGGATCTCTATAATATATCGCTGTGCACAAGAAGGTGTGCAAAGGGAGTAAGTCGAGGGGGTCCCTAGTGGGGGTAAAGGTTGGAACCAGATAAAGGTGTCTTGTCTAACCACATCCTGGATTGTAGGTGGCCGACTTGGTGCTACTGGTTGCTTTGGTGGTGTTGGAGGCAGCGAAGACAGCTCGAGGAATGTACCGAATTAGGTTCTTGCTGCTTGTAGTGAAGCTGGTGCAGGTTCCCCTCTGGTGGGCGGCTTCCTCCTTCTTCCATGTGAATACCTGGCTGGCACCCAGGCCCTTATCCTTAAAGCCTCCAACCAGGGCTAATCCCTGCTTG
Source organism: Clitarchus hookeri (assembly GCA_002778355.1). Classification (NCBI taxonomy): domain Eukaryota; kingdom Metazoa; phylum Arthropoda; class Insecta; order Phasmatodea; family Phasmatidae; genus Clitarchus; species Clitarchus hookeri. The sequence continues at coordinate 479,452 of NQII01000398.1, read as the reverse complement.
GCTGCTTTCTCCCACCCAGCCCTGTGGCGTGGCATAGAGGGATGCAAGTCAGAGTGTGGATAGAGGGTGTCCTGTAGAAGTAGGCACGGCCTGAGAGGAAGTGAGATAAAGCAGTTTGTAAGGGGTTGGCCTGGCTACTGCTCCCTTGCAAGTAACTTGACGTGCGGAACTTCGCTGGTAGACCCAAGCACGTGACAGAAGATGTCAATAGCAAGTTAGGTGCGTCCGCTCCCGTGTTGCTCAGGAAGGCGGAACTTCACCATAGATCCAAGCACTCGCGGGGAGACGGGGCTCCTTAGGTTTGGAAAGGTAGGCCTTACTGCTTATCCCCTGCAAGTGCCTTGGTGGGGGGAACTTCGCTGGCAGACTCAAGCACCTGACAGAAGATGGCAATTACAGGTTAGGAACATCTGCTCTCATGTTGCTCTGAAAAGCGGAACTTCACCATAGATCCAAGCACTCACGGTAGAGACAGAGTTCCGAGATATGAAAAAGTTAGTGGGTTTCGGCTTGTGACTACACCTGTAAGAGTGTAGGCATGTATTTGGATGAAACAGGAGATAGCGGGAGCTAGGTAGAGAAGAATAGTGCGCTGGGACTGACAAGACAACCAAGCTCGGTTTATGTCTGTTTATTGATAAACAAACACACATAAGACCAGCCTGTATCCTGATTAGACGCCTGAAGGGCCGAACCTACAATGTCAACCAGATTGACGCCTATCGCTCGGTAGACAAGGCATGGGGCGTGAGGGTGACCCCAGTCAACAGTACNTCAATGTCAACCAGATTGACGCCTATCGCTCGGTAGACAAGGCATGGGGCGTGAGGGTGACCCCAGTCAACAGTACTCTTACTCGTGATATTCTAATGCGAGAGTTATAAGTTATCTGCGAAGCGCAGTAGGCTTCAGGTGAGCTGGAGAACAGCTTGGCAAACAAAGGTGTANGCGAGAGTTATAAGTTATCTGCGAAGCGCAGTAGGCTTCAGGTGAGCTGGAGAACAGCTTGGCAAACAAAGGTGTATACTTGAAAAAGTCTGTGCTCTTATGGGCAGAGCAACGATGTAGAAGCTGAAGACGTCTATGTGCACTAAGGCAGAGTGACAGTCTACGAACAACTTGCAGTGGAATGTAGCGGCGTAACGTTTCTTCCTAGGAGGGGGCCGTGACGTCACTTGTGGCGCGTCAATTTGATAATTCTAATCGATACTCTCAACATACAAAGTTAAATTGAAATTGGTTAGTTGTTATAGATATGACAAACTTATGTTAATTATTTATGTGGCAGCCATACGGTTGACGCATGACAACCTTAGGGGCAGGAGCATGTCAGTGTCTTACTAGGTGTTTTTAAATTGTATTAGACCAGTCACACAGACTTGGGGGCAGACCATACTGAGGCAGGGTCTGCAGAATCTGGCACTTGGCCTAATGGTGCCTTTAAACAGAGTCGGGCGGGTAGGCCGCTGGCTTGGCACAAAGTCTAGCGTGGCTAGAATGGGCTTGTGGGTGCGTGTCTTTGGTGGAGCCACTGGCTTATCTCACACTGCCGTGTGTCTAGTACGAGTTGGTGTAGGTCCGGCGTGGGGTTTCCTGACCCGGCTGGCTGGCGGTGATGACGTCTGCTGGTTGACTTTGGTCGGATGCTGGCTCTGCTGTGGCAGGCAGGTGTCCGGCTCGCTGATGGTGGTTGGATATGCTGGTCCGACGTCTTCGGCTGGCTCAATGCCTAGTACCAGGAGCAGACCTAGGCAAAGGTACTCAATGACGGGGTGTGCAGTTCCGGGGGTTTTCACAAGGGGACTAAACAAGTTATTGGGGGGAACTGCGAGGTGAGGCCTCAACAGCTGGCGGGTGGCGTGAGCTCGTTCTCGGGTGGTCAAGTAGCTGAAGGCTGGGGCAGACTGCTTAAGCAGGGTTTGCTTTTAAGCTAGGATAGCAGCTGCCTTCTGGGCGCTCCACTTACTTGCCGTTCTATGGGTGAACAACATTTACCAGGAATGAGGTGCTACGGTTCACGTCCACAACGGGGTGGCAGGCAACGATGTCCCTAGCTAGAGTTTTATACGCTGTGACTGGAGTGGGTTAACTGACAAGGGTGCCTTAGCCTCTTAGTCATGTCTCTTACTAGTGGATGTGGCTCTACTGTACGTGCGCACCAGGTACCTTTGCGTACCTGGTCCACTGTATGGGTGGCTGTCTAGTGGGTTGTGTTCTAATGACGTAAGTCAAGTCCTTTTTAGAGCACAGGCCGCAGTCCTACTCTGTGTTCGGTAAACCAGTTCTTAAATCTGCTGTTCCCTGCCTCTCCTTTGTGAGGTGATGCTTACCAGGGATGACTAAGCACAATTCACACAAGAAGGACATAGACGGTGGTTAGACGAGTAACGTGTTTTATTCTATCCAGAATAGAACACAGTGACCCGTATTCTCCTGCTGTAACCAAAGCACCGATTAACTCTCGGAAGGTAAAACAAAAGACAGGTGAAGGGGAGTGTTGGCTTGAAGAGCTTTGCCTGAAGGGTGTGCTAGAAGAGCAAAGAGCAGAGAATTAGGTAGCCGTCATAACAACTAACCCTAACTGAAGCTATGTTGTCCTGAAGGGACGTAAGGGGAGTATGGGGTGTCGTGTAACGCATTTTGGAGTAGAAGCCTCGCTGACCCCCTTCGCGAGCGCCTACTAGTTGACACGAGGCACGTGGACAGCCGGAACGGATCGCAGTTACACGTGCCAAGGTTGTGCCGAGTAAGAGCTGGCATATCGCCGGAGCACCCGGAAAGTGCTACGTAAATACGTAGGAAAGCAGGAGAAATTGCAGAGCCAAGCAAGAGCACCTCGAGCTTCACGCCTGAGAAAACGGCTGACCAATTGAAAGTGGGGGCCACGAATACTCCTCACTCCTACCACCCTTGTAGCCAAACCGCGGAAAAATAAGCTGAGATGGTAAATTCAATGGGCAGATCACCACTTCTCCCGCCCCCGAACCTTCACGAACCATGGCACGTGGCTGAATAGCTTTTTACTTAAGACAACCACCTTCCCCCTTCCCCCAATAAGAGAGACACGTGCAGACACATAGGGAGCAAGGCTGGAGAGCATATAAGCCAATTTACGAGAGAAGAGCGGGATAGTTCATTATCACCACGCCGAGGGAAGAGTTGCGTCAAGGAATCGCGAGAGGACTTCAAAACGAGCCCAGAACAGCAGTCCAGGGGAGATGACACCAAATGCGGACCTTTTCCAAGGCCACCCATATTGCCGGAGCTCATCCACAGCTGACATCATATCAGCAGAGTTAAGTATCAAGTCGCCGCCCAGAGAAGCCCCCCCCTCCCTACGAAGTCGCCCACAGTTAATACGAGTAGCCAAAATAGAGTACCANCCGGCTCGCTGATGGTGGTTGGATATGCTGGTCCGACGTCTTCGGCTGGCTCAATGCCTAGTACCAGGAGCAGACCCAGGCAAAGGTACTCAATGACGGGGTGTGCAGTTCCGGGGGTTTTCACAAGGGGACTAAACAAGTTATTGGGGGGAACTGCGAGGTGAGGCCTCAACAGCTGGCGGGTGGCGTGAGCTCGTTCTCGAGTGGTCAAGTAGCTGAAGGCTGGGGCAGACTGCTTAAGCAGGGTTTGCTTTTAAGCTAGGATAGCAGCTGCCTTCTGGGCGCTCCACTTACTTGCCGTTCTATGGGTGAACAACATTTACCAGGAATGAGGTGCTACGGTTCACGTCCACAACGGGGTGGCAGGCAACGATGTCCCTAGCTAGAGTTTTATACGCTGTGACTGGAGTGGGTTAACTGACAAGGGTGCCTTAGCCTCTTAGTCATGTCTCTTACTAGTGGATGTGGCTCTACTGTACGTGCGCACCAGGTACCTTTGCGTAGCTGGTCCACTGTATGGGTGGCTGTCTAGTGGGTTGTGTTCTAATGACGTAAGTCAAGTCCTTTTTAGAGCACAGGCCGCAGTCCTACTCTGTGTTCGGTAAACCAGTTCTTAAATCCGCTGTTCCCTGCCTCTCCTTTGTGAGGTGATGCTTACCAGGGATGACTAAGCACAATTCACACAAGAAGGACATAGACGGTGGTTAGACGAGTAACGTGTTTTATTCTATCCAGAATAGAACACAGTGACCCATACTCTCCTGCTGTAACCAAAGCACCGATTAACTCTCGGAAGGTAAAACAAAAGACAGGTGAAGGGGAGTGTTGTCTTGAAGAGCTTTGCCTGAAGGGTGTGCTAGAAGAGCAAAGAGCAGAGAATTAGGTAGCCGTCATAACAACTAACCCTAACTGAAGCTATGTTGTCCTGAAGGGACGTAAGGGGAGTATGGGGTGTCGTGTAACACATTTTGGAGTAGAAGCCTCGCTGACCCCCTTCGCAAGCGCCTACTAGTTGACACGTGTCACGAGGCACGTGGACAGCCGGAACGGATCGCAGTTACACGTGCCAAGGTTGTGCCGAGTGAGAGCTGGCATATCGCCGGAGCACCCGGAAAGTGCTACGTAAATACGTATGAAAGCAGGAGAAATTGCAGAGCCAAGCAAGAGCACCTCGAGCTTCACGCCTGAGAAAACGGCTGACCAATTGAAAGTGGGGGCCACGAATACTCCTCACTCCTACCAGCCTTGTACCCAAACCGCGGAAAAATAAGCTGAGATGGGGGCAGATCACCACTTCTCCCGCCCCCGAACCTTCACGAACCATGGCACGTGGCTGAATAGCTTTTTACTTAAGACAACCACTTTCCCCCTTCCCCCAATAAGAGAGACACGTGCAGACACATAGGGAGGGAGGCTGGAGAGCATATAAGCCAATTTACGCGAGAAGAGCAGGATAGTTCATTATCACCACGCCGAGGGAAGAGTTGCGTCAAGGAATCGCGAGAGGACTTCAAAACGAGCCCAGAACAGCAGTCCAGGGGAGACGACACCAAATGCTGACCTTTTCCAAGGCCGCCCATATGGCCGGAGCTCATCCACAGCTGACATCATATCAGCAGAAAGTATCAAGTCGCCGCCCAGAGAAGCCCCCCTCCCTACGAAGTCGCCCACAGTTAATACGAGTAGCCAAAATAGAGTACCACACCTCGGAAGGGTTTCTGTATGTTGTTTTTGTTTAAAGTCGAGACAATATATCCATCCAGTTAAGTGAAACGTCAAAAGACTACCTTATTGAAATACCCTCAACCTTCAAGGCACCTTATAGTCTGTGCTTGGAGGAATTAACTCCGACCCTATGAACCATCCTGTATTCCACAGGTGGGGAATAGCATCAGGGGTGTGGGGTTAACGGCAAGTGTCAAGTGTAAAGGGGGGGAACAACGACTCTTCGGGACTGCAGCACGTGCTTGAAGAAGTCCGGTGTTGGGTACTAGTGATCACTGGTTGTTACTTCACGAAGCGGAAGAGAGCAGGCAGAGCAGAGATCCTTGGCACGACTTGTGCTAAGGCGAGCTACTGGCATCAACTGCCATTCTGTGGCGGTACAGGGTCATATATAGTCCTGTGCTGGGGGTTCCTTTGGCCTTTGGGTAGCTTNATCAACTGCCATTCTGTGGCGGTACAGGGTCATATATAGTCCTGTGCTGGGGGTTCCTTTGGCCTTTGGGTAGCTTCGAGGGGTTGGCTCCTCCTTCGTAGGTGGAGCCGTACTTGCTGCCGTCTCTCAGGGCAGTTGGAAGAGATCTTTCTGGTGTGCGAGTGGTTTCGGCTGCGCGAGCTCAAGCGCAACTTCGCTGGCGTGGTCGACTGGTTTCCCTTCTCACTGGGTTTTATTTTAGGCAGGGGCGATTTACAATATCCTCTTCTTTCAAGTGCATTCCACTCTCCAGACATCCACCTTATTTATGGAGATGGAATGCGGGCTTCGGTAGCTGCCATTCAGGGTTGTATCACTTCTAGGACACGTGGCACACACGTGATGATACGTAGTTGCAGCAAAAACAAATTGTATATATACATGTCACGCGTCATGGTAAATAAAGCCAATCACACTTAAAATGTGGCCTACTACATAGGGTGACCAGATTTTCAAAGGATAATCCCAGAACATTTTGATTTTTGCAAGCAAAAAAAAAGTTCCGGATTTCTTTAATGAAACAGGGGACATTAAAATTTAAAGTACAAAACTGTAAAATATACACGACCATACATGGTAATATGTAGTGGTACGTGGAAATAGCATTTTGAAAAGCATCTTGTAGCATTTTGAGAAGAGATTTTAAGTATTTTATAGCTTTTTGAAAAGTAATTTTTAGCATATTTAATGCCATACAGTAACAAATTATAGCAATTATTTCCCCATAATTTTCATTTGGCTGATATATTTCTACCAAGAAATTTGCAGTCAGTATATTTGCTTACTGTAATAATTTATGTTAGTGCATTGCACAGGATGTGTATTTTGTTAGTGTACAAGGAATTTCAGAAATTCTTAAAAGTCAGAATTAATTAGTAGGGCTTCATAATCAGAAAAACATACACAAGTAAAGAAGANGAATTTCAGAAATTCTTAAAAGTCAGAATTAATTAGTAGGGCTTCATAATCAGAAAAACATACACAAGTAAAGAAGAGAAATGTGGCTTCCTTTTTTTTTACTGTATCTGAAGTGTAGCATACTGTACAGATTATACCAACAATTGTGTAATTATTATGTATGTGCGCCCTTGACCTCCAGACAGTTCTCCACCAGTAACTCGTGGCACTCAGACCAACTCGTTCAGAGAAGTGCTCTGACCTGGTCTTCTAGCCAAGAGCCATCTAGACTGGGATACCTGCTTAAAGCACCATTCACCGCCAACTTGATGTAGAGCAGCAGTGGTGACACCAATGCTATATGAGAGACTCTCCAGCCAGACACCAAGTGGTGTACCAGCTGAGACATTTCCCAAGATGTGGGTCAACTGCACCACCCAGTCCCAATCCCACTCCAGAGTACCAGTGATGTTCCCCTCAGTCACATTCCTACCCAACTGAGACAAACTGAGAACACTATCCACATTGACCTCAGTACATAATGATGCATGATGCGTAAGCACAAGTTCCTTTTCGACTTTGCATCATCCCGTGAAATGTCATAAGGTACTAGAGAGAGAGAGAGGCCGGTTTACAGAAAGGCATAAACCATGAGCACCCATGCTGTATTTGTTGCAACCATGGATGTGCTAGAGAAGCTACCGTATGACTATAGACCTGACAAGACTTCCGGAGCGCATAAGAAATGAAGGAAGAAAGAAATGAACTTGCAATAATAATTTACCATAGCACCTACATGTTTAATTACATACAAAAGTTGCACCGTGATAATGTTGCTCAAAGTGAGCGCCAAATACCAGCCCGCTGAACATGCAAACTACCCCCAGCCTTTCGCAATTGCCGGGGCAGTGCAGCCGGCCATGCAGACGAGGAAAACTGGATGAACAAAGCCTCCCCAGCAGAAAACTTGAGTGGTGAGAGTGAATATAAGGCCTCGCACACGAGGAAATGACAGTTGCTTCCTGGGCAGCTTGCCCCATCATCTTCCTGTGCTGATACTCTCAGCCAGCTACTCCTGAGGAGCCACCACAGGACTACCAGTCACCACAGAAGGATTACCAGCCACTGTCCAATTGACCACCGCCAACTAGCAGCAGTAAACCCCTGCCGACTCCTCCCTCAGGAGTTGCTCCGAAGGAAGACCATCTGATATTGAGCCACTATATCCCCACTGCCCGGCCAACTCCTCCTCCCAGAGGAGTCACCATCAGCAGAGTTGATTATGGAAGCTTGCCTCAGCAACTTCTGTTGCTGAAGCTCTCTGCCTACTCCTCTTCGTGGGGAGCCTCCACTTAAAAAGCGACCAGCCGCCTGCCAGCGACCAGCGGCATATCCCTGTATCTGCCATTAACCGAAGAGGCAATGAGCACTCTCGAGCATCGATGTCATTGAGCATCACACTTAAATTCAACACAACTGAGTGGTTTCCTTAGTCCCTTCAGGACTTACATTATGCCCCAAGCAAAGACGTCAACCAACTATAAACTTTATAGAAATTTGCTCTGACATTCGGACAGGCAACCTCACCTGTCTTTTCATGTAACGTCCGTAGGGTCAGTCAGATTCTGAACAACTGGCAAATTTTAAGTAATAGTACAGACCACCGTGTTCATTCTTTCGGGAATATATACGTCACAATTTAATCTCTGTATAGTTTCTTAGGGTGTACTCTGCTATCCTTCTCCGATGTTCCTAGCAAGCCTCGTCCTTCAAGGGAGCAGTAGGAGACTGCGGCATTGACAATATTTTCGATCACAGAGTAAGACCATCCGATAACTGAGAACAGCCCACGCATCAGATATACACACACCTTCATACGTCACTTGTCAGTTAACCCACTCCATCCACCGCATATAAATCCACTGGATGGCGTGACAGGCCTGACGAAGTGTAACCTCTGGCCACTTATTAGCTAGGGGACTGTCTCCTGCCCCATCCTTGGAGGAAGCGAGCATTAGAACCTACTCGTCCATGCCATTGACCCACACAAGAGGTATACAGTGAGGCAAACGCAAGGCTGCAGCTGTACTTTGTGCTTGCCAATCACTGGGTAAAGGACCTGAACTCCAAACCACTTGAGCGACGCCCAAAGCTCAAGTGCAAACAGCCAGGGAATTGGTGAGGCCACACCTCCCATAATATTCTGTCTTTTAATCTAAACCCCATGGAGAGGACCACCCAATCATTACCCGGTTCTGACTGGGACTGCCCATGATGCTGGGGACTGCCTGTGATGCTATGGATGGCCCATAAAGTCTACACATCGAGCAGACACTACACCTTCAGCCACCAGGACCAGCACCTTGCCTCCGTTCCAACTCATGGACAGCCGACACCAGTGGACCACAGTCTTGGCCCTCGACTGGTCACAGTCCAAACCCCACCAGTGACCCTCAGCCAAAGGACATCTTCAGTCAGCAGACCATTGGTGAGGCCGAATGAAGGTAAGACCTGTACCACGACCCCAATCATCAAGAGGCTTCACCTCACCAAACTAGACTTTGCCCCTTGTAGGCAATGTACCAGGCCAGTCCTGCCAAAGGGACCAATAAAATTGAGACGCTAAATATTACAAACATCACCACAGTAAGAGCTTCACTCACGGCAGGTGAACCTGACCTGACTCCATTGGAACCTTGTTCCCGTACGACCATGTTACGGAATAACATAGCCGTCACGTGCCAATCAATATATTGCTATTGCCTACTTAGACCTTATGTCTACTGTCCACACTACATTGCTGAATATTTCCATCAGCTCCAAGCAATTATGAGACTAATTCTTCGCCAAGGAAGGCTCGTTCCAAGAAGCTCTGAGGTGATAGTTTCCATAGAGGAGTTTGTGCATCAAACTGATATCATGTAAGGACATATAATTCGCTGAATAATGCACAAACACTGTGTCTGAGAGTTGTGTTTCTTGCGACAAGCCCAAGTGTAATTTTACGTAAAAACCATAACATTATTAATTTTTGACGGTAGTAAAGAAACACATCCTAATGATTGTACTTATTCAGTGCTGTCTCAAACATCGCACTTTCTTTAAATGATATATTGATCACTTGAAAATGCAGACATCTTATCATAAGTGATGTCCATTGCCATGGTACTCAGATACATCTGGCTTGGATGGAAAAGCTTAGACTGCTCTGTATTCGGCCTGTTTTCAGCACAACCAGTGTGATCTCATATTCACCCCTATATTAGCAGGCGAGGAGGGGGATGGTTGCATAGCAACCAGCGTGGCATCCTTGCACCCTCCCTCTCGTAACTGACTAGGTGAGGGTGAAGGGATCCTGTGGGTGGGTTCTCACTGTGTCTAGGCTAGAAGCACGTCTCCTCATATCTCTTAATTCATGCACGGTGCATTATAAAAACTGTTGCTGTAAGCTAGCGTGTCTGTAGTTTTTGATCACTTTCAGCAGAGAGTGTTATTTTATGATATGATAATAAAGGTAAATGTGTTCTGCATCGTCCTGTACTACGTTAAAAATGCTTTCTTCACCATTTTTTGGTTAAAAAAATTAGCTACATAAACTAGTCTTTGGACGTGAAAATGTCATAAATGTAATTTATAAACAGACATCACAAAAATATATGAAACCGTTTTTAAAATTCAATTGGGAAAATTTTACTTTGAATTACACTTTATGTGGAGTTTTGAATTAACCAAACTCCAAAGAATGTAAAATACCATTCTTATATTTGGGTGCTAACAACTTCAATTCCATAGAAATTTGAATTAACCTAGTTAAAATTTAACCATTTAATGGTGCATAAGGTAATAGGCAAAGAGAGAAGGTAGCTATCGACAAGCATGCATTGTGCGTGTAAACACGCTGATGGCTGAGTGGGAGGAGGCGGGCAGAGTTAATGGTTATTGGCCATCACTGACAACATAAAGGGATGGCATTTATTTTTAGATATGTGCTGCTTTCAACACAGTGTTTGCCAAGAGAAACACAATGCACAATGAATGACTAAAAAAAGTGCAAAAACTTATTGTTCAACCCAGTTTCCTCAAATTTTCAACTGTTTCAACACAAATGTCTTACAGTTCCTCAAAAGCTGGTCATAAAAGAGAGGTGGTCTTAATAAAAGGTTTCCCAACAGTGAGGTTCTACTGTAGTTTGCACTGTCAAAAATGATGCAGGTCTATTTTTTGTTGAACAGAATGATATGGTGCATCGTCAAAGATGAGAAATTTTTTCTTGTAGATTAGGGATAAGCTGCCTTTCAAACCATTTAGTGAAATTTTCACCATTCATTGACTCAGCAGTTTTGGATGTGTGTTGCAAATATCTAATTTGACAGTACAACTGAGAGTTCAGAATGAAACTATAAAATTGATACGCTTGTTTCCTGTTATGGTCCATCTCATATATGAAGGCCACATTCTTGACAGTTGACGATCGCAGCGCCAATGTTTACTTTTCGTTTATGTATTGTAATGTTGGACGCTACAGTTACACCGCTATACGTTAAGTTGCCACGGCTAGCTCAGAGGTGGAACACGAGACTCAGTAAAATGGACGGCGATTAATTAAGAAATAAGTTCAAGTTCCAGAGTATTTTGTTCTATACTTTATTTATTATTTAGTGACACAGTTCACATACGAAGTTCCGGTATGCAGAGTACGAAACGTGCACAGATAACTAGATATGGGCAGAACAGAGCCACAGTTGTTTACTAAGTATTACTTTTCTTACTAACTGTTCTGAATAATTAAGACATGCAGCGACCTCCCACACCGGCAGAGAAATAAAATAGCAAAGTCTAGTTGCCGATGTGGGGGTTATCGTCATGCCCGAGCATGTAAGACTACTGACTTCGCCGCCTGCTTGAAGAGCGACTCTCTTTCAACTGACCTGCACTGACCTGCCCTCAAGGGCGACTGACCTGAAGTACTGCTTGACCTGAAGTGATTTGAAGGGCGACAGGCATGCGCGTCTTGTG
>NQII01000398.1:402338-467864 GCA_002778355.1 Clitarchus hookeri | reverse complement strand
CCCCCCCTCTCCTGAGATAAGGACCTGGCCACGCATGCTCTCAACACGTTATCGAAACTACGACGTACAAAACTTGTTGACGCATTCTGAAAAAAGCGCTAAATAATGCTGACGCTTAACAAAAACTCCAACGTTCGAAGCGAAACTGCAAATGTCCGCCCGATAAACAAACTATCTCGAAAAAACGGACCACCACGGTTTTTAATTTGAAACCCAATAAAAATATTACGAAGCTTAGCAAAGCTTAAGAAAAACTAACGAAATTGAAACACGTGTCCCGAAAATTAAGAATACTGCGTCATTACAGTATCCATTCGCCATCAATTGGTCTGACTTTGATGCGACGAGTCAGCGCATCCAGGAGGTGCTGCTTCGTGCTGCAATTGGTGAACTACTTGGGTGGCGCGGCAAGCGACGAGAGACAAAACGGATTTTAGAGGGCGTGTGTAAGGTCGTTCATAAACGCTGTACACAAAATATATGTTACTTTAAAAATTATGCAGAGCTCGCAAAAAATAAAACTATTGGTATCTGTTCGTAAATTTACATGTGTCGCATGCGGGATGCTTTTTTTTTTTTGTGGCTGGTAATGCTTCAGGAAAAATGTGATAGGTAGCGCACACATCCTGTCCGGAGCGAAGTCTGAGCTTCTTATTTTGCTCAATAGATAGAATATTTTTTAAGTTGACTGTTCTTCTATTACTGGCTCGGAACGGCATGAATTAGAAGTATATATCGTTAAACTATTAAAAAAAAAATTCAACAATATTATGCAATATTTCTGTATGCTTTTGGAATTAATATCAAATACGTAATGAAAGTGGGGTTGGAGAGGGGCAATTAAGATGTGGAAAAAGGATTTGAAATTGTGTTTCATTTGGATACGGATAGTATTAACATGCCTTTAATTTTGAACACCTATACATTTATACTTTAGCACAGTGTTTCGTTTCTAACACTAAAAACAGCTGTTTTATGACCACGTACAATAAAATGTATTAATTAACCTAGGAACTCTTTCCTATCGCACGTATTTTCGACTGGGCTAATGTGTGTCGGCGGTGCACTCAGAATAGCCAACGTAACATTAACTTTTGTTCGTTCGTCCATCAGTTGATACAGGATTTTGTAAATGGCACGTTGTTTGTTTCGAATACATGAAGTTGCCACTCACTGACTGTCAGAATCTGGCCAACTTATATGAAATGAAGTATATATGCAAGACAGATTATACAAACATGACAGTGTCTGGTATATTTACAATTAACAACAATAATTCTCTCTTGATAAAGACAATCACATCTACAAGTTATACCACAAGTAACTATGTGCTTAATCTAATGTAATTACAGAAATAATAACTTCTAGCAAATAAATATCTTTTTTTTTTAGACAGTGTTATTTTTTATGTTGTCTTCTATGTCTTTTCATTCATTTTCAGGATTATTGTCTATGCCAATAAGAAGGCTTTCACGCTAAAGTAACAAATGGAGGTGACATGTCGCAAGTGGCATGGCACATGACATGCCACTTGAAAACTAACATTAATAAACAAATGTAACCTATGACACTGAAGTGGCATGACATGCAACATGTTTCGTGTGCCATTTGCCATGCAACTCTGGAGTTGGCCGAGACCGCTCTTTAAGATAGTGCCTCTTCGGTGGTGCTGTATTTGTTTAAATTTTCATATCCAGTTTCACAATCTGTGAAATTATGTTCTTTGATCAGTATAGTCAGTATATAATATTTAATTAGACACAATAATACATAAGCACTGTGAGAATCCTCATTATCTCTGAGATACTATTGCACCCTCCACTTCTTATTATGTTTTTTCTAGCATTTATCACACCAAGAGCGATAACATTTACATCATCTGACATTCTGCGAACTGAGCAGGAAACTAAGCCACATGTCACTTGTCTTGACTAGTCATTCTGAAAGTACCATGCCATGTTGCTTGTCTTGACTCTTCTGTCCGAAAGCACCGTGCCTTGTTGCTTGTTTTGACTCTTCTGTCCAAAAGCACCATGCCATGTCGCTTGTCTTGACTCTTCTGTCCGAAAGCACCATGCCATGTCGCTTGTCTTGACTCTTCTGTCCGAAAGCACCATGCCATGTCGCTTGTCTTGACTCTTCTGTCCGAAAGCACCATGCCATGTCGCTTGTCTTGACTCTTCTGTCCGAAAGCACCATGCCATGTCGCTTGTCTTGACTCTTCTGTCCGAAAGCACCATGCCATGTCGCTTGTCTTGACTCTTCTGTCCGAAAGCACCATGCCATGTCGCTTGTCTTGACTCTTCTGTCCGAAAGCACCATGCCATGTTGCTTGTCTTGACTCTTCTGTCCGAAAGCACCATGCCATGTCGCTTGTCTTGACTCTTCTGTCCGAAAGCACCATGCCATGTCGCTTGTCTTGACTCTTCTGTCCGAAAGCACCATGCCATGTCGCTTGTCTTGACTCTTCTGTCCGAAAGCACCATGCCATGTCGCTTGTCTTGACTCTTCTGTCCGAAAGCACCATGCCATGTCGCTTGTCTTGACTCTTCTGTCCGAAAGCACCATGCCATGTCGCTTGTCTTGACTCTTCTGTCCGAAAGCACCATGCCATGTCGCTTGTCTTGACTCTTCTGTCCGAAAGCACCATGCCATGTTGCTTGTCTTGACTCTTCTGTCCGAAAGCACCATGCCACGTGTCATTTGTCACTTGTCTCCTCCCTCCTGCCACTTGTCACTTGTCACTTCAGTGGGAAAGTCCCTTAAAAGGCATTCTTAACTTGCCAGAAACCTTTTTGCCCTTAAAAATTTATGGAACTCCATCAATAAAACCTTCCTTGCTTCCAGTATGTGGTGTTGTAATTCACCTCGGTCCTTACAGTATAGTTTGGATGAATCCATGTTTCATCAAGTTAAACTACGGTATGGTTTTTATCTCCAAGACTTATTTTTGCACGTTGTTCTCAAATTTTGTGTGCACCATGCCACCATACAATTTCATTCAAAAATGTAACGTCTCCTGTTTTTACATTTTTTAAACCAAAATCCATTCTTATTCAGGATTATTCATAAAGTTTCCGTACTGCCACAAAAATTTATATTTTCCTGCTAAGCGGACCACAACTTCTCAATTGTGGGCACTGTTTTTTTTTTTTGCATTGTATAATTCTTGTAGAGTTCTCATTACTCCACTGTCAAATGAAACCAATTCAGTCTTTCTATGTGATGGTCTCCTCTTTACGACAGGCGTCAATAGTTAGTTTTTGTTTTCGTAGCAACAGCGGCTTCCTTTTTATTTTCATTATATTTTAAACGTTTGGCTTTCCATGTTGCAGTATCACCTCATTTCATTGCACACTCGTCTGGATTTCCCTTCCTTCACCATGTACAATTTTATTTCTGTGAGGAGTACCTAGTACATTACAATTATAAAAAAACATATTTTAACTTAATGTAAACAGTGCTGTTTTGAAAATTGTATAGTATAACAATGTTCTATAATTAAACTACACCTCCATGGTAGCTGACTACCAGCACACACCATACTCATGTCACAGCTCTTACAATAGCGGTTCAGAGAAGTATCCATTTTGCATGTGACTAGACTGTATTGTGCATGTTCCCTGTCACTAAGGTGATGGGAAATGAAAGAAGGGTCTAGTAGAAAGAGACAGAGTTAAGAAAGATCTGGTATTTCACATATTTCCAGGGTCTTACTTGAGTTTGTCAAGCAGTACATCCCAACCCAAAAACTCTAAAATTATGATTTTGACAAGCCACTATGCAAAAACTATGTGATCTATTGTTTTTTTTATGAGAGAAATGGTACTTGGAAGTAATGTTTACAAATTAATCAATATTTTGTACAAATAGGCAAACCAGTTACCGGTATTTGCAAAATACTGCAATATGTGATAAAACTACTCAGCACTGCCTTATCCTGAACCAATAAAAGCTATCTTGGTCCAATGAAACTATTTGTAAAGGACTTCATACAATTGTGCATCAGTTTGTTGACGACAACACACAAGCATCGCACACAAGCAGTTGTCCATCGATTTTACAATAGTGCAATGTTTTTGTGTTTATATGCTTTTACTGTTCCCTTACTTCCAAAGGTTCAGTTGAGGTCTATATATTTAAAAAAAATACGTAGAAATTTGCTTTGGATTGCTTTACATAACTTGACAGTTGGAAGGAAATAATAAACAATTGTTATATTTACTTTCCGAAATTTTTTCAACATGCCTTCTGAATGTATTTGACTGTTAAATAACACACAATATGATTATATTCAAGTGCTCACTGTATGCACTCCTGTTTTTGTTTATATGCATATTTTAATTCTTCTACCTTGTTACATGTGACCGTCGGAGATACGTTACGACAGGTTCTATCACACACTATTGCTTCACCATCGTCTGCTGCCTTACCTCTGATTGGTTAGTCACTTTTGTCGTACTGTTGCTGTCGGACAATTGTAAACAGCTCTTAACCTAACCGTATCTAATCCAACATAGTCTAATCTAACTTAACGTGAATTAAAGCGCACTGCACCTCACTAAACGTAACCTAACAGAATTAAATGCAACTGACATATCTTAAATAACTCAACTTAATGAACATATCATGTATTCAAAAATAAAAAATCAATGAGTCTTAAGCCATGTACTCCTCCCATTTCTTCTTTGGTGTTCCTTAAGGTCTTCTTCCATTATACTTAGTTCCAACATCCTTCTTGTTGACCTCAGGCCTAGTAATCAGTAACTGAAAGCCCACATTAACTTTTTATAAATTTGATAGATGCCAGATTAAATGCAATAGAACAACTCATATTTCTTTAAAGAAAGTAACAAGATTTACCATCTTTATTTAGTTCAGTTACAGTTTCATCAGCACCAAAAGAAATGTAAAACTAAATATGTTATGTGTTTCCCAACAGCCCCGTGTTATAAATTACAAGTCTCGAAGGGGGCTACGCTGAAACTGATATGTATTGGTTTAGCTCACTTGGCACATAGTGGGATGTCTCTGCCACTGTGTTTTGGGGTAGGCAGTGCTTGCAGCAGAATGACATGTGCAAGCACAGTGATTGGTGTGGTCCACAGCTGGAAGAAAACAGGAACTGGTCAGAAACAGATGCTTTTCGGCAGAACGAGTGGGACTCGCTGTCAGATATGGAGAGTGTGGAAAATGAGCAGCTGGAACATTATCGTGGCCACCAACACCTGGGGAGTGATGGCTTTTTCTGTGGAGCTCCCAGTAAGTAGTACCTCATCATCTGTCTAGTATTGAGTAGTACCTCATTATCTCTCTAGTATTGTCTGGTATTATTATTATTATTATTATTATTATTATTATTGTGTGTGTTTGGTCACTTGTTATGTAATCTTTGTGCTGTTTTATGTATAAGTGTACCTCAACCAAGACCTACAGCCATTTGAGGGCACTATATATGTAAAAAAATTAAATTAACAAAATTATTATTATTATCATCATCATCATTATTATTATTAGTATTAAGTATAACAGTGTATCATACTATTGTCAGTATTTGTATTTTTTATTGGAAGTGTACTGATTTTGTAAGGACCATATTTATATAATAAGTGCTTATATTTTTACAACATTAGTTTATTAATATCAAAAACATTTTCCAATTTCCAGTGACTAATATTTACATTCCCCTCCAATCTTCACTGGTATATTTTCAGGTTTTTTACATCAACTTTCTCTTAAATAACAGTGTCTTCTTGAAATGTGAGTTAGCCATTAATCCACTTCTTCAATCAGCATTTAAGAACATCTGAAAAGTTTCAAGAGTAATTTTTTTTTTGGAGAGATAATAATATCACTCAGCCACTGGTGGTAATAATTACTATGAAGCCTCAAGTATAATATATACATGTTTCATTAGTATTGATTGAGAACTTTGCAAGTCTGAAGAATTCTTATTTTGTGTGTGTGTATTGTTGCATTCGAGCAACAAGCATGTGTTAAATATTTTGTTTCAATTTTGGTAAACATGCAGTGAAAAATAGAAAATGATGTGATTCAATATGAGAATTTGTTGCTGTTTCATGGGTCATCCACATCAGTTCAACCAGGTCACAACACCCAAGTTCTCAGATTTTTATAGAACTTTGTGCAGTAAGCTCTCCATGAAAATGAGTGAATTCCTAAATTTTTTTTTGGTCTAGTCCATATATTTAGTTTTACAGCTTTTCATACTTTCAGTGAATTGCTATGTCTCGTTTTTTTCCAAGGTCTTCTTTGCAAGTTGCATTCTATTTCAAAAATTATCACATCTTGCTTACAAATCATGCAATCTCTCTGAAATTTTACAGCGTTAATAGATTAAAGCATAAAGATTTCATAAAAAATACGAAAATTCCATAAAAGACAGTATTAAGTCATAAAAAATTCAGTAAAATATATTTTCATAAATTTTTGTGCAAACAACAAGGCTTTCCAAAAATGAAATTATTGCAGTGAGGGAAAGATTTGAGCATAATATTTATATGTTTGCCTCAAGGTATGCAAAATAGTACCTAAAAATAAAATTAATGTCTTTTCATTTCCTTCAGGTACAAATATTATCTTTAATTTACTATGACTTGTTGCAAAAAATGACCACTTTGCTGTAATTTGGAAATCCTCTTCGTGTAGACACAGGTTGATGAAATTGTACTTGTTTTTGTATTGTGCAGCATATCCATCACTAAAGTAATGAATTTTCCTGAAGTGAGGGAAATTTTCTTTGACAATACCCACTATTGTTTCTTGTGGTCACATCATGCTTCAGGTCATCGGATATAACACAGTGTGATAAAACAGGTGTTTTTTTTTCACTCCAGAGTTTCTACAATGTATTACTACAGAATGAACACTGCATTACTCACGCATCGTATGATAGCTCTCCGAGTCTCATCCTTGATTGTAAAATTGTAGTAGTTCTCACTGAAGTCCATCAAAATTATTGCTGTATCTGATGGAACATTTTCTTTGAGAACTTTGAGGACAGATGACTGTAACTTTGATATGAACGATGGTGTGGTATTGATGTGGTATCAGTTTCTCAGTCTTGTTGGCTAAATCATCAATAAAATCAAGTATGGATGAGCTTTTTATCATTTGTGTTCTGTCTGTTGGTACCATTGAGAAAATTCAATGGTGGCACTTTCTTCATAATTTTCAAATTTTGACTGTAAGTAGCCGACTAGATTTTGTTTAGCACGGCATTTGCTGCATTGCCTTAGCATGCATTCCCTTTTTGCTTTATCGTAGTGTAACACACACTTTTTGAGCTTTAAGAATGAATTATTTTTAATACATAATTTTTTTGTTTAAAAGGCTTAATATTATTATTTTTTACATTATTTATTTTGTTTTGTGGCAAGAGATATTTATTTGTTTTGAAACAGAGTCTGTAATATTTATTGTTGTTTTGCAAAAGTATTTTTATTTGACCACATATTTATATGTCTTTCTGTTTTTACAGTGTGTACATGTACTTAGAAGGCCATATGACTGTTTGCATTTTTTATTGTTGGGGCAGTTTTAATGGCAGTACAAATGATTTTTTGAATTTTAACCCTCGTGATTGGCTAGTTTTTGAAGAACGTTCTTAAGTTAAGTTTTTGAGAAGGAAGACAGACATCTTGTTACGCGACGTCAGGCAGCCAGCTCAGGTGGGCTGTGCAATAGATTTTAAACTCTCAGATTTTCATAGGGAAATCTGATTTTGCACCCCTGAAATAGTAGGCCGTCTAATAGAGACAAAGACGCGAGGTATTTTAAGTAAGAAGCAGGCCTGTATCGCCTTTCTCTGCGTAGCTTTCAGAGAGGTTAGCTAGAACTTTTGCTACGTCCTACAAGGTGCCACTGAATTGTATGCTAGCACCGTAAGTCCGAAGATATTACCCAGGGCTGCTGCGCATCCGGAGAGATGCCCCATCGTACTTGAACATCGGGAACTTCAAGACCTTCAAAATTCTGTGTTTTGACCACTAATTTTAGCTGAGAAATCTCAAATAAATTTTTTTACATAGTTATGTTAATACAACCTTCTAGAACATTTCTCATGCCGCCATGTTGTTTTCTTATGTAGACAACTTTTTCCAACATTTACCACAGTAAACCTGAACTGAATCCTTGCTCTGCCGCTAGCTAATTGCTCAAGTTTTATTTAAAGTAAATATTTTTGGAATTATTAGTTAAAGCTTTTTGGGGTGATTGGAACATTTTAACTACTAATTCTTAACCATCATGAGGGCACTAGTGTTTCAAAGGCCACTACCCCAAGCAGAATTTTTCAAAATGTTTTCGGAGCCATAAATAACTTTCTAATGTGTTATGCCATCTGGATGAAGTATTTTATTTTTCAGGTAGAAGTCAAATAATTCTGAGCACAATTAAACTTCCAGAGCACAGTCGCCCATTGTTATCATTCAGTAGTCGTAAATTTTCTCCTAATATTTCTATTTGTGTGTTTGATCTGTCCTCCAACATTTTGCTTCCAGACTGCAGTGTTGCTGTGTGTACAAATGGTACACGTTACTTCAAATTGTTAAGATCGAGTGTGTGTGTTTACCTATTTACAGTCTGGAAGGGGCTGGGCAAAGTAACTCAGCAGACTGCCTTCATGTTTTACTACAAAGAATTTGATTTCCAGTTTTCACATTGTTTTTGAGTCACCAACGAGTTAAAAGATCCATAATTCTGTATTTCAATAAGCACACTAATCTCGTACTTAGTTTGGACGATCGTGACTACTTATATAGGGTTGACACTCTACCCAAAAAAAAAACAGTTTTACATACTACAGCTGTTGCAACGTCAACCTCTTATACACAACAGTATAATGATCCATCTCTATTGCGATATTGCTCCCTTCTCTGTTAAATTGTTATAGATTGCATTACAACAGATTAAAAATTTCACGAGATCTTTATAGCTGTCTTCAACTTCTGCAGCATGAAGGAGAAGTTTAACATTTTGAATTGTGCACATGCATACTGAGTGGGTGCTGCTGGCACCAGCTATAACACACCAATTTGGTCGTAAAGCGCAAAATTTAGAAAAACCCACTGAAACATCTGGATATTCGCACTTGAAATTTGAATACAATTCGTAAAGGTTACCCAGAATCAAATGCTTTTGCATGTAAATTTTTTTTTTCTATGCTCACAACATCTTTCATTCCAGGTATTATCATCTCTTTCATAAAAGTTTCTCACTAAATCAACTATTTCAGGTTTAAGTGTTTTTACTCTGCTAGGATTTGCTTCAGCCAAGAGTCCTTCTTCCTTAACAAGTCTCTGAGCTTGTTGCTTGGCATAGTCTGACACACCAAATGTTTCTTGCATTTTTTATGGGTCCACATCAGTGAAGCAGGAATGGGTAGAAGCTGAATTTGCTTTTTCTTTGTAATAGATTTCAAGTTATCTTTCATAATCTCTACAAGCTTGTCCATGTCTACTGCTTTCGCAAGTTACTCTGTTTTGTCATCTTTTTTTTTTTTGGGATCTTTACGTCTAATAGTTTTTCAGTTTTGCATTGTATATTTGTCTGAAACTTTTCCACTGTTTTTTCTTTTCATACGACATTTTCATATGTTGACATAGGGAAAGTAATTTCATAGGAGAACAACCTGCTTCAGTTAGAAATTAATCAAGCTTTTCCATTGTTTCTTTCTTCTCCAAATCAATTACATCTAGAGACAAACCAGTATTTTCAGGTTCTTTGGGACTGTGTGCACTTGGTTTGGCCTGGTTTCACTTTAAAACATTTCAACAGTAGCTCTTTATTTCACTGTACAGTCACCATGAGTAGTGTAGAATGGGGGCCACGAGGGTTTGGTGCCTGGTGCCTGGTGAGGGTTTCGGGGTACCTTGCTCTCGGGTAACTGGAGCTGGGGGAGGGACTCTTGGTTGCTGCGCTTGCTTCCTCTTGCTCTGACATTCTTTGTCCGCAATCTTTGATTTGGTTTTCATTTCTAGTGTCGTCCGCTAGAGTGTGCCACTGGTGTCGACACTCCACCTGCCATCTTGTGTATTTTCCACTTGTCATTTGGTTTTTTGCCCACCATTTTTGTTTCCAATGTTCCCTGCCAGGTGGTGCTATTGTAGGCAGCCATCTTTGTTTCCAATGTCCTCTGCTAGGTAGTACTGGTGTGTATATATTTTTTCACCCTGAATTTAAGGTTAAAGTGTTATTTGCCATACATGTGATGTTCACCTCTATCATCATGTGTATTTTAATGCAAGTGAAAATCTCCTTTGGTGTGGAAGAGCCTCAAACTGCCGAACCTTGGGTTGGCAAATATGAAAAGAAAAAGTCATCATTTTTTTTTACTACTGTGCTTGTAAACACACATTAAATGAATATTTTTATTTTAAAAATATTAAAAAAATTGTTTGATTTTAGACATTTGTTTTTTATTTACTGGTAAATAAAAAAACTAACAATGAATTGTACCCCAATTACTTATATCATTTTAAATATTATGCTTTTAAAATTGTATTACATCAATGTTGTTATTTAAAAAACAAAAAAAAAAATTGCTTCATTTTATAATGTCTTATTTTTAATTACCAGTAAAATCTATTACTCAATACCACAAAACCAAATTTAAAATCCAATTTTTTAAATACTATCATTTAAAAAAATTATTAAATCTGTATTTTATTGAAAAAATTTTATTCATCCGATAGTAGAAATTCTTTTTTCGTTTTTGTAATTAACGAGAAAATAGAATGTATAGTATATCTTAACCCCATAAATGTTTCAGTTTGTACTATCTTAGCTACAACATTTATTAGATAGATTTTTTTTTACTGAGGAAATATTATCATCTAATTTTTTAGAATTTTTTTTAAATTACCACTGTAATCGATTCTACACTATGGCAGAACCCAATCACGTCATTTATTGGCCTGCCAGGGGTGGACCCATGTGCTTTCTTCTCGCCCTTAGTGGCACTGGCCCTGGCGAAGGTGTGTGATGCAACTCTGGTGACTGTGGCTGGGTAGAGCGAAGAGTGGCTCATGTGCACTTTGCATTTGTTCCCGTTTCCATCTTGGATCTGTAGCGTTTTTCCTCGCCTTTTGCTTACTAGGTAAAGGCCTTCCCATTTAGGGTGAAGCCCTGCGTAAAAGTGTGCTGCCTTGCAGCTGAGTGGTCGGGTTTTAACCCACACTTTTCCCCTTTGTTATGGCACTTCCGGACTGGCATGTAGAAGTGGGATACTTTCGCTTGATGTAACATGCCTGGCTTAGGCGGGCGGCTTCTGCACGCTTCATGCTCACGTTTTATGTCCTCGGCCTGCTACACTTCACAGTGTTCAGCTTCCCAATCCCACTCTTTAGTTTGCTGCAGGGGGCAGCCGAACAAAAGCTCGCTGGGGGAAGTTTCTAGGGCCTTGTTTCTCTGGCAGTGGAGTGTGAAGAGTATTTCAAGTAGATAACCCATCTGCGGCAATCCCCTTGCATTCAAATTCAAAGTCACTTTTTAATTTCCTGGTTCAACGTCTCCATAGGGTTCCCTTATGGGTGGTAACTGGGCGTATTCCATGGTTGAACTCCACATCGGTGATATGCGTTTTCCTACGCTGCTCCTATGAATTGTGACCTGTTGGTCAGGAAGTAGCGGGATATCCCAGCGGGGAAAAAATTTCTTCTCCATCACATCAATTATTGTTTTTGTGTCTGCCTTAGCGAGGGCATAGGCTTCGACCCCCCTCAAAAATAAGTCGTGACCACCAGGATGTATTGCTTCCCTTTCCGGGAGTAGGGGTACGAGCCCATTAAATTAATGGTGAGTTTTGTGTCCATGCCTGCATTAGTCAGCGTGAAATTTCAGCGGTTTTAAAGCTCCTAGGTGTACCTCTTATTCAGCTCTTTGAGTGTCTACTTTACCCCAAGGTGCCCTGCATGAGGATGTTTATGGTAGTCGTAGCAGATGTCCGCACATAGGCTGTGAGGCACCCACAACTTTCAGTCTTTGGTGTTGGAGTGGAGTCGAGCCAACAGTAACCCTGCTTTTCTTTGAAGCATTTAGGGTACTCGGCTAGTAGGTTCTGAACTTCATGATAAGCTTACTGCTGTCCTGCAAAGATGGCTCTACTCGGTTGTGCCTCCATTAGCTGCACGTATCCTTCACAGTTCCACTTCTGGTGCGGGGCGTATTCGGGAAAGAGCATCCTTTCCTAGTTTTCCAAATCAACTTCATCCTGGTGGGAGTTTGGAGCTTTAGAGAGTGCATCTGGTAGCTTATTCTGCTTCCCCAGGCAGTACTGTGTCGTGAAAGTTAATTCCTGCAGCAGGAGGGCCCAGCGGCCTAGCTTGGATTTTGTGTCTTGGGCCATATGTAATCATGTTAGTGCTCAGTTTCCTGTTCGTAGGATAAAAGGTGCATCTTCCAGGTGGTAATGGAATTTCTTGAGTGCCCAAATTACTGCCAGGCATTCCTGTTCATTGGAATGGTACCTCTTTTCCTTGTCAGATGGGGAGGTGCTTACATAGCTGGTCACCCGTTCGTTGCCTTCCAGCATTTACTGGAATAAAACAGCCTCTAGGCCGACTCCACTAGCGTCTGTATGGAGAGTTAGGGTGGGTCAGAGAGTTGCAGATACGGCATATTGGGCTGTGTGAATTGGTCTTTGAGTGTCTGGAAGGCTTTTTCTTCCTCCGTCCATCTCCAGCCCTAGTCCTTTCGTAAGAGGTGTTTTAGTGGTCCCATGAGCTCGGCAATATTGGTAATAAAGTCATGTAGCCAATTGCAGAACCCCAAAAATTTCCGAAACTGTTTCCTATTCTGAGGAGTGGAGGCTTCAGCTATAGCTTGGATCTGCATGGTCTGAGCATAGTTTCATTCGGGAGTGACTCTATGCCCCAAAGAGTTGATCTCTGTTTTTCCAAAGTGACATTTAGACAGACAGTATGTGAGGCTGTGAACCTCAAATTTCTCCAAGACTAACTGTAGATGGTGCTGGTGTTCTTGCCAGTCCTTAGAGAAGATTATGACATCCAGGTAAACATAGCAGAACTCCCAGACATAGCCAGTAAGGATTACTGCAGCCATGAGGCATTGGAACATGGCTGATATGTTTTTAAGGCCAAAGGGCATGACCTTGAATTGATAAGCTTCCCCGTTTGGGGACAGTGAAGGTGGTGTATAGTCTTGACTGCAGGTGGACCGGTATCTGCCAGTACCCACATCGCATGTCGAGGGTGCCGAAGATTTTGGCCTCTCCAAGAGTCTTGAGCTTGTGCCCCAAGTTGAAACAAAGGGGTGCTACTGGCTGGGTAATTTAGTTAAGGTCGTAGTAGTTGACGCAGAACCATAAAGTGCCATCTTTCTTTGGTACCAAAACAACCCTAGCATTGTACTCGGAGTTTGAGGGCTCTATGAGGTCTAATTGTTGCATCTCCTTGATCTGTTGTTTGATAATGGTCTTCCTTTTGGCAGAGACCTCCCCTGGTCAGTTGTGGATTATTTGGGGACTGGTTAGATGGATTCCATGCAAAATCATAGCGGCATAGTGTAGTGTGCTAAGTTGTTTGAACACATGCAGATTCTCTTAAACAATTTGAGTCTGTTGTTCAGATAGCAATGGTTGCCCTAAAATGACTCTCTCTCTCCCAGTTCCTTTGCTACGTGAATTTTGGTTGAAATTGCTCTCGGCAAATTTCAGGGGTAGAGTGAGTTCCCTTCAGTGGGTAGGCAGACCCCCTTCTGAGCCATATAGATGGTAGTGTCCTTGGCAGGTTGGATCTGTTCCCAGAATTCCTGTGGTAAGAATTCCTGTGGTACCATTCACTTCCAGATGAAGTTTGTGTTCGCGGCCGTATCCAATGTGGCCAGGACTTAATTTACCTCAATGAGCATTGTAAGGCGGGGCACGTCTTGTATAACTGCCTTCTCTTGTATGACTATGACAAGTAGGACCTCCTCCTTCACTTTGCCGGGGCCCCAGACCCTTTGAACTTCCCGGCTTTCACATTTCCTTGATTCTGGGTGGGCTTCACTGTGTTAGTGGGCTCTTTTCTTCTTTTTGCTTCTGATGTTCTCGTGTCAGACCCACCTGTCTGCTCTGCATCTTCTTTTGTAGTACTGGGCAATCCCTGTGGAAATACCTGGTGGGGAAGTGCCAGCACTTATGTATGTAACAGGGAGGAGGGGGGAGGGGAAGCGGTAGGTTTAGTAATTTTCCCTCATGTTGGGTGTTTCAGTTACAGTTGCTCTTCTTGCATAGGGGGTGCAGCTTTGGGGCGAGCCTGCGCACTTCGAATATCTGCTATGTCTGTTTCTTGAACTCACGCCCTTCTCACGAGCTCTTCCAGCGCCGTGGGTTCTAGATTCCGCAATTGCGAGCAAATCTCAAATAATAATAGTCGGGTTATCAATTCCACCGCAGCTAGTTCATCTTGTTCGAGACGCATGCATTGGAATATCAACACCTCATGTCGGATAAACAGTTCAGCCTCCTCGTTTTCTCTCTGGGCCTGGCCATACAGTTCATTTGTGAGCTGAGCTACCATACTGGGTCCTGAGAAATGTGCTATCAGGTGTTCCTCTAGTTGGTTCCATTTGGTAACAAACTCTCCGTGTTTTTGCCACCATTTTCCTGCTTTTCCCTGGAACTTGGCCTTTGCATTAGGTATCCACAGGACTCTAGGTAGGTGCGTTCTCTCAAACTCTGTTATGTAAGTCTAATGAAATTTTGCGGATCCTCCTGTGGTTTTCGCGCGTATTTGGGCAGCGGCAGCTGGTCGAGGTCTGGTGGTCGTACAACTGCTAAAGGTTCTGGTGGGAGTGGTACCAGCTCTGGCAAGTGTCTGCATATTGGGTATTTGAAAATTAGACTGTGTAGGTCTCTAGCCCTATCCTCCTATCCAAGACAAGAGTTGGTGGTAATTGCGTGGGCATTCATGGTAGGCTATTCTGCAGATGCTTTTCCCGGGGCAGCTAGTGTAATTGCATCAGCAATGTTGGTCTCTGCAGTTCAGGCAATGATACTCTAATCCATCACTATATTTTTCTTGGTCCTTCCATCCCAGGCATGTGCAATGAAAGGCAGCATCGCAGTGCGCACACGAGCTGTAGTATTGACCATTTCCTGGGCTCTCTTCTACTGTACAGGTTTGCCCTATGCTCTTCTCTGTATCATCAGCTGAGGCCATTCTGGTTATATTTGAGGGCGTCATGGGGCGATTTACTCAACTGTCAAAGTCAGTATTGCAGAGTAACTGTGGGGGCCCAAGTGGGTTTTCTCAGGGGCTTCCCGGTCTTGAGTATGTTGGGCACGTAGTAGCTTCTATTGATCTCAATGGCCTCATGTTGGGCATCAAGAAAGAAAAAACAAACTTGATGCCCCATCTAATGGGTATTACTGGCGTTTGATGGCTTCTGAGCCTTACACCCCCTCCTCAGACAGCTGGGAAGCAGGCATCATTCACTTGATTGGGTTATTGCTGGGAGTGTTGGCCTAGTTGCACTTGGAACTGGATGGCAACTTGAGCCCTTGGACCACCTTGTCTGCGAGTGAGGCCATTTATAAGATACTGGTTTCTTTGGAGGCGTGTGGGCGGTAGTGGTGAGATGGCCTGAGGGACGTGCTACAGTAGACTTCTGCTTCCGCTGGTCGGGCTGGTGGATGTTCCTCTCTGCCGAGCTGCTGCTTCTCTCTTCCAGGAATACACCCGGTTGGCAATCTGTTCGCCCCCTACCAGGCCTTTAATCAGTGCTGGTCCCTATTTGGCCTCTTTACCTCACCTAGCCCTGTGCCATGGCATGAGGGTAAATAGTAGAGATGAAACGAATAGTAATTTTGCCGGATACCGGATATTCGGCTGGGTCACAAGCCGGATGGCCGGATATCCGGCGGCCGAATATTCGGCAGGTCTGAGTGTGATTTCTTCTTAGAAGAAATATTCATGTCGCAACATGTTTGTTTTCCGACGCCGGCGCATAGATACTCGCGGGAGTGCAGTAAGCAGGCGGGAGGGGTAATGAATGAGTTCGCTCACTCATTTGTTTTGTTTTGTTTGAGCCGCCATTTGTTGACGTTCGGGTTTAGGTGAAATTAGTGAAAGCAAGTTACGAAAATGTCAGCGCGAAGTAAAAGATCCCCAATTTGGCAATATTTTGATATCAGCAATGACAACAATAAGTTTGCTGTGTGTTCGTTGTGCCAAATGCAAATCTCTCGTGGTGGAAAAGGAAAAAAAGCAGGTATGTATTCAATTATTTTATTATCGGATTTAGCTTTTTGTATTGAAAATATTCCACAATTTAACGTGAATAAAATTTATTTCAAGTTGATCTACTAAATTTAATAATAAATAATGATCGTATTCGTAACTAGTTATGTAACCACGGAATTCGAGGGGTTTGTTTTAAAAGATATTATTTTAAGAAACTGCTGTCATACTTTCGTAGCCTTTCGTGAACTTCAAGTAAATTATAAATGGTTAATGGATAGTTAATTTATTGTTGTATAAACTAGTTTACTGATCCGAATTATTTC
Organism: Clitarchus hookeri; assembly: GCA_002778355.1. NCBI lineage: Eukaryota > Metazoa > Arthropoda > Insecta > Phasmatodea > Phasmatidae > Clitarchus > Clitarchus hookeri. Next base: position 451,333 of record NQII01000398.1, on the reverse strand, counting down.
AAATCTTACTTCGCTTTTATTTATCGATTTTGTTTTAATCAATACGCTTATTTTTCTTTCAGGTACGTCAGCTATGAGTAACCATTTGAAATACAAACATCCGGATAAGTTCAACGAGATTCGTAAGGATAAGTCCGTGGTACTTGCTCCGCTGCCAGCAGCCAATGCTCACCCCGGTCCAAGTACATCGTCGACATCGACACAAAAACAATTAAGTTTGTCTGAATCATTTGAACGAAAATTATTATGGGATGTGAATGATGCAAAGGCCAAAAAGTATCATTATCTAATCACAGAAATGATTGCACTAGACAATGAGCCATTATCTATCGTGGAAAGAGTTGGATTCAAGAGATTCATGGAACAAGCGGTACCCCGCTATGAAATGCCGAGTCGCACCTATATTACTCAAACAATTGTTCCTGATATTTACGACCGAATTAAAACAAAAATTGCAGCAAATATAGCAAATGCTCTCGCGATTTCAGTGACTTCTGACGTTTGGACCTGTTTGCACAACAATGCGAGCTTTTTGAGCTTCACAGCTCATTGGTTGTCTTCTGATCTTCATCAGGAACATGCTGTTCTTGCTATGAAGCCATTCCCAGGATCCCATACTGGAGAAAATATAGCAAAAGAGCTTAATACGATCGCAGCTCGCTGGAACATTAACCAAAGTAAAATACATTTACTTATTCATGACAGTGGTGCTAACATGGTCAAGGGTGTTCGAGTGGCCGAGTATGATTCTGCTAGATGCTTCCTTCATTTACTTGAGAGGGTTGTCACAGTCTCGTTAAAGGTTCAACATGAAGTAGTGGAGATGATCGCTGCCGGTAGACGTCTTGTGACGCACTTCAACCATTCAGGTTTAGCTCATGAGAAACTGATCGAAATACAAAAAGAACTTTGTTTGCCACAGCACCAACTTGTTCAAGATGTAAGTACGCGGTGGAATTCTACCTATTATATGGAAGAACGGTTATTGGAGCAAAAACGGGGTATTTCTGTTTACGTAGCTGACCACGGCATACTTAATAACTTGACAGCTCAGCAATGGGAATTGATGGAACAGTGCGTCAAGCTTTTAAAACCTTTTGAGGAAATTACAAAAATCACCAGTTCCGGTCTCTCTTGCATATCAGAAGTTATTCCCCATGTTGCTGCTTTAAAGAAGTATTTGGACAAAGAAGAAACTGCAAAAATTACCCCTGATATACTGCATATGAGAGCCTCGTTAAGAGCTGAAATAGAAAGCCGTTTTAGCACCATAGGACAAGATCAAAATTTTTTGATTGCAACGTTCCTCGATCCGAGGTTTAAGACCAACTTTTTCGGGGCACTTGAAGCTGAAAGTGCTAGGCAAAAAATTTTGTTGGAGTATTTAAAAATGACCTGTGATGATTCGTCTAACAGTGGATGTGATTCGCCATCTTCATCGCCGGCTAAGAGACGTAGAGTTGATGAGGCGGGATCGACTACAACACGCGAGGCTCACGACACATTTTGGAATTGTTTTGATGAAGTGGCGAATGAAAATAATAGATCGTGTCAGGATCAAGAGAAAAGCGCGATTGCAAATGAAATTGATTATTATTTAAAAACAGCTCGTATTGATCGTAGCTCCGACCCTTACTTTTGGTGGAGTGTCAATACAAACCAATATCCAAATTTGTCAAAATTTGCTAAAATTTATCTTTCAGCTCCATGCAACAGCGTCTATAGTGAAAGGTTGTTTTCTGAAGCCGGCCTTGTCTATGAAANAAAGTGCTAGGCAAAAAATTTTGTTGGAGTATTTAAAAATGACCTGTGATGATTTGTCTAACAGTGGATGTGATTCACCATCTTCTTCGCCGGCTAAGAGACGTAGAGTTGATGAGGCGGGATCGACTACAACACGCGAGGCTTACGACACATTTTGGAATTGTTTTGATGAAGTGGCGAATGAAAATAATAGATCGTGTCAGGATCAAGAGAAAAGCGCGATTGCAAATGAAATTGATTATTATTTAAAAACAGCTCGTATTGATCGTAGCTCCGACCCTTACTTTTGGTGGAGTGTCAATACAAACCAATATCCAAATTTGTCAAAATTTGCTAAAATTTATCTTTCAGCTCCATGCAGCAGCGTCTATAGTGAAAGGTTGTTTTCTGAAGCCGGCCTTGTCTATGAAAACAAGCGCAATCGCTTATTGCCATTACACGCAGAACAAATTGTGTTCATCCATCACAATTTGCCTTTAGTTAATTTTGAATATTAATAAATTGTGTTTAATATTCATAATAAAGAAACCACCTTAACTTATTGATTTTCATTTGTTTGGCATGAATTTTAGAATGGATTAAATATTATACCTATCTAATGTGGACAGTAGTTGCATTTATTGCATAAATTTAATCCAACTTTGATATTTTTGTACTATCCGGTATCCGGCCGAACCGAATATTGACTCACTATCCGGTATCCGGCCGAAATAGAACAAAGGGCCGGATAGGCCGGATAACGGATAGTAACCGGATATCCGTTTCATCTCTAGTAAATAGCACAGAGAAGTAGTGTGTGTACCATAGGGCGGGCATAGCCTGAGAGGAACAATGGATAGGTAGTGGGTGTAGTTAATAGACCTGTGTACCGGTCTCCAGCAAGTGACTTTTGGTGGACGGGATGTCGCCGGCAGACCCAAGTATTTACAGAAGGTGACAATAGCCAGAGGAAGTACCGCTCTCGTGTTATTCAGGAAGGGGGGTCATTGCCATAGATCCAAGCACAACATAGAGATGGTTCTCCCTGAAGATAAGGTATGAACAAGGGTGGTTGATCATGCTTGCCCCTGCAAGAATGTCTGTGGTTCACTTTGACGAAACAGGAAATAGCAGGAAGCAGGTTGAGAAAGTATAGTAGCTGCGAGTGATAATATTCAGTCAAATCGGTTTGTATGTTTATTGCCGAAACAGTAAACGTACGTAACATTTTGTACCATGACTAGGGTCTTAAGGGTCGATCCTAGGATGCCAACCAAAGTGACACCTAGTCTCGGAAGACGTGTGGAGGGGAGAGAGACCCAGTGGTATGGTACTTGGACTTGCTATCTTAACGTGCGTGGCTAGATGGGTAGCAGAGAAGAGCGGGAGGCTTTGGTGTGCTGTCTGGCAGCGTGGCATTCTAGAGTAGAGCTGCGTTTGCTGGTAGTTGAAAGAGAAGGGTAGAGTGACACCCTGCAGCTGTGCTGCGAGAATCAGCCTCGAACTATGGTCTGCTGGTCCCCTGTATACCTGAAACACTGGGCCAGCATGGAGGGCATGGGTGGCAGAGAGCAGAGAGGTAATGAAGAGAGAGGGCTGCAGAGAAGTGGTGGAAATGGTCGAAGGCGGCTGTTGCTGAGCTGCATTTTCGCTCCATGGCGGAGGGCCTAAGAAGTATACGCGCACGCCGTGATGTGAAGCAGGTTGCAAACCAGTAGACGGTAGCAGCTGGTTGGTAGGTAACCCTGGGCTTCAAGAGCACACTGTGGCGTGTACAGCTCATGTCTCTTCTTGGGAGGGGCTGCGGCTGTGATGAGGCTAGAATGGTTATTGACGTCGCATGTGGTGCATCAAGCTACTCCAGTGACACAAGCTGCCATGAGCAAGGCTCAGCAGAAGTGCGCATGCATACTAGAAGAAATTCCATAGCTGAAGCGATAGCATACCTGGTGGTATAAACAACAGTAATCTAACCTGTCTAGCTTCTTGGCTTTGTTTTCTTTCACTGCAATTACACTGTCTTGCTTATTAAGCGAGTGCTCTGCTTTTGAGTTTCACCAGGGGAGTAAAACATGTAACACTCACTTCCTACTATACTAAGCTAAGGATGCACTATTTATTAGCTCAGGGAGGGTTACGAACTACTATTTACACATCATTACACTGAGCACTGCTGGCGATGAAGACTCTCAGTGGTTGAGGAGATAGGCCTGGCTCCTCACACAAAGTATATTGCTCTGAGCAGGCATTGGAGATAAGTTGACTTTCCCAGTGCAAAGAGTCTTTAGTGTAACAGCTTGAGCTGCAGCTGTGGAAGGGCACCTGTGCTGGAACTGCTGCTGTTCTGAAACTGCTGCTCTTCTGGATCTGCCGTTGCTCTGTTGGAGCTGGCCAATGGAAGGAGGAAGGCCGGCTCTACAGCATCTCTTTTCTTTTTGTAGCACCCTGGCCTGGCCTTGATGTCGATGTGGTACACATGCCACAGCAGCGGACATCTTTGTGGTGGTACATGTGGCATGCCTGCAAGGGTTTCATTGCTCCCTGACCTGAATGTGGCAGTTCACATCCTAGAGTCTTTAAGTGTTTCATACGTACTTTGCATGCAGTGCTCCAGTTATCTTCTACCCATTCTGCATTACCCCGGATTTTAATGATTTTGAAGAGGACCTTCCCACTTGGGGTGAAACCCAGCGTGGAAACTTGCGGTGCAGTTGCTCAAAGGGTGCATTTTCACATACATTTGATCTCTTTGATGTAGGCTGGTTTTCTGTACTATTCCTTGATATTGATATCTTGATATTTTCGCTGGAAATAAACCTGCTGCATTTTGTAGGCCTCTTGGCTGGTTCTGCTTACCACTGCCAGTCTCCAGGATGGCGCAAGGTCTGCCCCAGTAAAAGTTTGCTTTAAACACCTCTAAGGCTCCGTTCTGTCTACATCAGAACGTATTCCAGATTTCTGGAATATCCAGGTCCCACTTGCAGTGGTCACCCACTCGTATTCGTATGCTTTTCTTGATTTCTTTGTTATGTCTTTTGATGGGGTTTCCCTGTGGATGGTAGCTCGAGGTAATCCAAGACTTGAATCCCCGTTGCTTAAAGGCGGATTCCCATTTCGCACTTGTGAATTGGGTTTCATTGTCAGACAACAGACTCTTGGGATGCCACCAAGGGAAAAATCCCACATTTAACTTTGTGATTGTAGTACAGTAGATAATTTCTGCATTCGGCAGGGCATAGGCTTCCACCCACCTGGAAAGCAGATTAGTTACCACCAGGAGTTAACATTTTCCGTCTGCTGTCCGCGGATAGGGCCCCATCAAGTTAATGGCGACCACTTACCATGGTCGGTTTGGTCTTTGTGGAACTCCCTGGCTTTGATGAGCCCCATGGGCCTTACTGGTTGTGCAAATGTGACAATGGGTTAACGTAATTCTGGATATCCCGACGAATTCCATCCCTGTAGTGCCGCGTGGTGAGTTCTTGGGTGGTTTCCTTTGCACCAGGGTGATCAGCATTTGTGTCTTTGTGGAAGTAGTGGCAGACTTCCACTCAAAGATTTTGTGGTACCCATAATTTCCAGTTGGACGTGCTCACATTTTGCTTATTCCAGACGTAGCCCTGCTTGTCCTTAAGTTGCTGCAGAGATTTCTTTAGCAAAAGTGGGGCCTCTGAGTCTTGCTGCTGGTTCATTGTGAACTTCTCTCGTTTTTATGTTGACCTGTTTTAGAGTCATGGCCCAGGTTTGCGACGGGGCTATATGTGGCTTGCGGAGTAGTGCTCGCTCCCATTCCTTACTTTGTGTGCTCTGTGGCTAGTTCGCAGGGGCTCAGGATAGCATGTCTGGAATTAAATTTCAAAAGCTTTCTGCTTTTCAGGGTTGCAACATCACTCGTGGTTCTTTTTAAGCATGTCGTTCAAGGGCTCCAAGTATTATTGCAATGTTGGGGGACATAGTCCCTAAGCCAGTTACACAGGCCTAAATAGCACCTCAGCTGCTTATAATTTTGGGGGTTTTGGCTTCAGTAATTGCCCAAACACTTTCTGTTGTGGAAACCCTCCAGCGTTACTCAGTGTCTGAGGAGTGCAACCTCTTTCTTGCCAAAGTGACATCTTTCGAGCTGACATGGCAGTTGCCCAAGAACTAGCTGTAGATGGTTCGTGTGCTCTTCCCAGCTATTGGAGTACATAATTACATCATCAAGGTAGGCCTGACAGAGTTGCCCTACATAATTAGTCAGTACTACGGTGGACATCAGTCTATGATATGTGACGGGAATGTTCTTGAGCCCACACTGCGTATCTTTGAACAGATACACTTTCCATTAGGGGTGGCGAAGACCGTATGTTTGTGTGAAGTTGGGTATTTGCCAATATCCACTGCGTAGATCGAGAAAACTGAACACTTTGGCTTCTCCTAGGGATTTTAGTGTAAGGTTTAAGTTCAATGCTGAGGGAGCAACAGTCTGAGTAATTTGGTTAAAGTCATGATAGTTAACTCAGAAACACAAATTTCCATCCTTCTTTGGCACCAAAACTACTCTCGCATTGTAAGTGGAGTTTGATGATTCAACATTGTCTCTTGCTCCACTTCTGAGAGCTGCTGCTCTATGAAACGCCGACGGTACTTACATGGATTTCCTGGTGTATTGTCTGTAACTCTTGGTTCTGTATCCAATAACTCATTGTAAATGGAGGAGGTTAGTGAGTGAAGAGATTTGGGAAGCTCTTAACAACGTGGCCTTGAGAGCCGATGAGGGCGCTTGAGGTGAGTATGGAGCAGCACCGGAATGAAAAGTCGGGGAAACGGGAGATCCCTGAGAAAACCCGCCAACCAGCAGCATTATCCGGCACGATATCCACATGCTAAAATCCGGGAGTAACCTGGCCAGGGATTGAACCTGGTTCGTCTTGGCGGGAGGCAAGCAGGCTAACCTCTCAGCTACCGCGGCCCCTAATGGAGGAGGTAGTTCGTATATGGCAGTTATGCTCAAATACTCCCTTGTGCTGTTCGAGGATCTTGACTAACTGCGCAACTTCCTGATTGGTTAACTGGTGGTTCAGTTTGTAACATTGCAGTTTTTAGGAGTTATGTTTAACATTAGTCATAGATATTTTAATTATATATGATTACAGAGTACTGACTTATGTTGTCACTTTATTTAATATCATTTCCAAATTATGTTTTATTATATGAGTTAACAGTATAATCTTTCGTTATTTTAATGGTTTATTGACTTAGAGATCATGTGTAGGTATTATTTGTTTCTAGACAGTATTCAGTATTAATATTTTGTTTGTTATTTTTAATTTCTTCTCTAGAGGGTAGTCAGCATTAAATGTTTATTAAACAAAAGTACTAAATAAAATTATCCTGGTTGTTTCTCGCCTCGCCATTGCTGATTGGCAGAGAGATTTCATGGTCAGACGACAGCCAATCGGAGGACAGGAGACAACATAAAAAAGGCAGAAGTAAAATAGAACTAATTTTTTATGACAGAATATTTTCCACCACCTCCAATGATGGATGGGGAGATATTTAAAAAGAAGTTTTAATGATATAATAATAAATAATACATGTTAATTTTATTGGAGAAATTGTAGGAAGATGTTTTGGAAAGTAAGTATTTAATAATTGAAACGAAGGAATATTGATTTATATTTGGTTTGAGAAGATTGTTCAATAATTTTTTGAATTCGCTGGATAAGAAGAATGAGTCTAATAAAAATATTTTGAAGCTTACAATTTCTGAATATATGATTTAACTGAAAGGTTACAAATGGCGCCCAATGTATTTTTTGTACATTTGTGATTTGTATGAAATGTAATAAGTTTAGGAGCTGTGATCGACTGCCTTGGTTCCCATGTTTCTACCTGCTTCCAGATTCTGTGCTTCTCCACATTTGCATTACATAGACTTGGCTCTGGTTACGATCTATTATGGCCCATTAGGTGGCAAGCCAGGGTTGCCCCAAAATCACATATTCCCAAAGTTGTGGCCTCATAAAAAATTCTTCTGAGGTTTCGTCCCCTACCGTTAAATTTGACAGCGCCTTCCTTTCAATCTCCAGGGCAGCTTCTTCCTGGGTCATGTGAATGGTCTCCTGAGTTGGTCGCAGGCAGGCCGGTTTCTGCGGTAGTAGGTTGGAATGTATAAAGTTAGCATTGGTTGCTGTATTAAGAATAGCTATCAGTTCTCATCCCTAGATTTTGACTGCAAGGCAAGCTGGCTCTTTGGTCGCTGGGTGGCCTGCCAGTACGTTCACTCTATTGGCCCCTACTTATTTCGTGGGGGCCTTAGGCCCTTCATTCTACCCGACGAAGACATGTCCCTGCAACTTATCAAAGTTTCTCTGGCCTTTTTGGCAGAGTCCTGTTTCTGCAGTTTCCCATATTTTTTTATATTAGCAACCTGTTTCTTGTGATACACTGGGAAATCTGACTGGAAATGGTGCTTGCGGCAATGCCAGCATTTCAGTAACTGATATCTCCTGGGTGGGTGTAGAACTGTATCATGTGGCTTGTGGTCACTGTTCAAGAGAGGTGCGGCCTTAATGCACATCTGTGTTTTCATCGTAAGTTCCACATCCTATTCTTGTGTGTGTGCATGTCTCATGAGTTCTTCGAGGGAGCAGGGCTCAAGTTCCTGTAGATAGGATTGGATTTCTGTTAAAAGCAATGAGTGATTACCTCTTCCATGCCTGGGTGAACCCTCTAAAACATTAATGCCTTTTGCCTGATAAATGTTTCCGCTCCCTTGCCTGGTTTTTTGTTGATGGTATTAGAGTTCTTCTGAAGTGGACCACCACCTTCTTCCCTGAAAAGTATTCTATTAGTTCTATCAGTTTCTATGTTAAAATAAAACTAAGTGTTTTTTTATTAATTAAAATTTTTGTGTGTGTCATGTATTGTCTTACAATACAGAAGCATTTGAAGTTAATATAGTATATTTATATTTGTTAATGCTCCTAGGCATCAATTTTCAACTGGCCTCTGTGATTATGCAACCCCTCTACCAGCAAGCAGTGTGTTGAAATAAAAAAAAAAAAACTAAACACCTATTCTATGCAAGTATTGTTCCCATAAATGTTTATTTACTTATTATTTTACTAAAATTTACCATTTATGAGTATGTAAACATTTAGCTTTGCAGCATGCCAAACTGGTTTCAGGAACAAAAACTAATTTCAAGATTACACTTCTGCTGGCGTACTATTCACTTTACTCCAAATGCCTTGTAAAAATATCTGTAGCTGACATGGAGTATCATCCATTATATGAAAACTGTAAGTAGCTATATAGTTGTTACTGGGTCACAAATTCAAATTTCAGATTGTCCTAGCAAACAATCTATGCATACGGCACTAACATTAAACTTCACCTTACGACTATTGTAATTTGATTTCCATGCCTAATGGGTCAGAAACCGGATAAGTAGCATAGGACATTGCAGGTAGATTTTCTTGATAGTTTCCATCTCATTTACACTGCACTGCTTGTTCTTTTTAGGTATTTCCTCAGTCCACCCATTAGAGTTTTTATTTCAGTGGATGGTATGTTGGTGGCACAGTAATCACTTTGCCCACGAGTGCATTTTACTTTATCTGTATTTTGTGAGAGATCATGGGCAATCTGTACACACCAGGTCTGCTCAGAAGAAAGGAATGAAGGGACTTCCTGCCCAATTTAGTGAGAGGTCATGGCAGTTGAAAATTAAGGAAAATACTGTAACATTTTTGGTTGATTAAAATACATACAAATTACTGGTTACAATTCACATATTGGCAAGTCATAAAATAACTGTTCTATATTCACACCTTAAAAAATGAGAGTCGTTGGAAATTTTATTACAAACTAAATGGGAAATACATAGGTGAATTACCAGTGGAAGGGGGGAACTCAAAAACACGTTGTTTGCCCTAGGCCTCAAGAAACCTCTGGACAGATCTGTAACATACACAGTGGGGTACGAGTGCACTCTCAGGTGATGGTGGTCATATGGCATGGCTAGTTGCTGTACATGTCTGGAACTGCATGAACCCTGGATGCTGTGTTGCAGGCGGGCAGTACTCACGAGTGGTACTGAGCAGTGTGGACGGGGCAGACCTGTTCTCATTGGAGGGTGTACGGGACATGTGTCAGATGGAGTGGTACCTCATGTCGGTGGCAGAGCCGCTGGACATCTGTCAGATGGTGGTTCCTGGCCGCTGCTGCTTGCCGTGGTCGCTGCCCGGGTACATGGCACTGCTGCACAACCGCTCCTCTTGCCTCTACCTCACGGTACTATCAGAGTTACTAATGAGTTGTTGTTAAAGGTCCTGCCTACCTGGGGCTATATTCTGCATCTAAGGCTGAGAAGCGCAGGAGCGATAAGCTTACACTGTTACTTGCATCAAGTGCGCAATTGCCACTAAGCGTAAGGCTCTAAACTGGCATGCAGTGTTCTCATCGTGCTGTGTGTACCTATGAAACTTTAAGCAGTGATCCTGTTATTTTAATTGGTGGAAAGTCTGTAGCAAGGTGTAGTGCAGGGCCCTCAAGTATATGTGTGTGTATCTGACATATATTTGAGATACAGTGCTTTCAAAAAGTTGTTTTAGCTATGTTGGAATGCTGTGAAATGGTGCTTCTAATGTGTGTGACATCTTGAAAGCACTCAGCAGGCCTCATCTGAAGTGTGTGTTTTGTTCGTAAATGAGCACATTGGACACACGTATAATAGTTTTGTTAAATAAACTTTTATTTCAAACACTCTGCAACACAGTTCAAGTGCCAGGATAGTAGGCCCCTCAAGTTGTACCATAGCTTGATCATGGTTGCTTGAGCTCTTTAGGACCCAGTCTTTATAATAAGTAGAGCTGTGCTGATCTGGATCTGTGAGTGCAGATATTGCCGATAATTTTCTGTATCAGAGCATCAGCCAATTTTCTATACAACTGCATAAAAATAGCTGATACAAGTTACTGTATTTATCTGCGTATCTAAGCCATTTTTTATCACCATTTTTTGGGTTAAAATGATGGAATGCATAAAATATGTGGGAGAAACTTTTTTAAAATTTTTTAGTAAACTGATTGCACTTACAAAAATTTTAAAAGGAACTATTTTCAATAGAAAAGTGGTTAATATGTGAACTGACATAAGATAGAAGGAGCAGAGTCATGTTTGTTTTGTAATAAAACATTGCTGCTGGCTGAAGGGGGAATGTAACAAGCGAGAGAGAGATAAAGACAAAGGAAGCAAGTGGAGCTAGAGGTAAACAAGAGGGAGACAGACTATCTATATATAGATATGTGGTAGCCTACCGGCCTACTTGTAACCTTATCTCAAATATAAAATAATAAACTTACAGAAATAGTTGGCCCGCCGTACAGATACAGTTTTGATCTGCAGAGACCTTTAATTTAAAATCAAAATGTTTTTTCCCATAAATTAAGAAACTTACTTGAACATATATAATTCAGTTCCGCTGTGTAAAATCAAGCAAATACGTTATAAAGTATTTGTATCAAGGAATGATATGGTGAGTTTGTTCACAAATTTTCAAAGGAAAAGATGTAAAAATTCTGGTAAAATGATAATGTGAAGGATTATGAAAAACAAGGAAATGCTGTGGCAGACAAATGTAATAAAAGAATAAAATTTAAGTGTAATGAACTACTGGTAACAAAAGGCTTTAAAAAATTACTATAGTAAATAAGTAAAAGTGACAAAAATATTGGTTCATCTTGTTACATTTCATACAAACCACAAATGTACAATTATCGCGTTGGGTGCAGTTTATAACATTTAATTTAAAATCATAATGTTGCAATTCTCAACTTCAAATTATTTTTATTAAACTCGTTTTCTTCTTCAGTACATTCAACAAATTATTAATCAATCTTCTCATATATAATAAAATGAAACTTCTTTCTTCTAAATTATTAACAATTAATCTTTAAAAAATATCTTTCCACAATTATTTTATTAATATTCACTTATATTGCTCCTTATTATATCATTAAAACTTCTTTTAACATACACACATCAATCTTTGGCCATGGTGAGAAAAATTCTGCTAGAAAAAAATAGTTGTATTTTACTTCTGCCTTACTTACGTTGTCTCCTGTCCTCCGATTCGCTGTCGTGTGACAATGAAACATCTCTCCGCCAGTCAGCAATGGCGAGGCGAGAGACAACCAGGATAATTTTATTTAGTACTTTTGTTTAATAAACATTTAATGCTGACTACCCTCTAGAGAAGAAATTTAAAAAACAAACAAAATAGTAATACTGAATACTATCTAGAAACAAATGAAAAATACTTACACATTATCCATAGGTCAATAAACCATTAAAATAATCAAATATTATACTGTTAACTCATATAATAAAACATAATTTGGAAATTATATTAAATAAAGTGACAACATAAGCAAGTACTCTGTGATCATATATAATTAAAATATCTATTACTAATGTTAAACATAACCCCTAAAAACTGCAATGTTACATAGCCCACCCTTGGTTTATTTTCTTGGTAATTATTTTCTACACAAATTTTGTTATGGTATGTCCTTATTCATTCCTTTTCTTTCTCTTCCTTTTGCTTCGCACCATTCTCATTTTCTGGCCCCTTTTCAATCAATAAGTGTTAAATTCTTAAATTTGCTGCAATATTTTTTTTTACAAACACATTCAAATTTTACAATCATTATATATTCATGTTACATTTTTATAATAGCTCATTAATTAAAATAAACCAGTTGCCAAAACCTTTATATTTTTGGTTTTCCGCAAAAAAAATGTATCTGTTTCTGTATAAATTAATTTTACATTACCTTTTATAACAACTGTTTTTCTCACGACTCTATTATGTCTCTTTTGTTATATAAAAAAATTATTTACAATTGTAATACCAGTTATATATAGAGCACTCAACCCACATAATTTTACATATTCCCTTCGAGTCATGTTTTGTTTCTATGATTGTTACTATTAGTATTATTATATCTACGGCCTGATGAGTGTCGCAGATATCTTCATTCATAAAAAAAATAATTTTACTAATACTTTATAGGTTATGTATGTGATTCACATGTAACTTAGACAATTTTGCTGGTGTACACTATCATAATACCATAAACAACTAACCTAATACTGATACAATTTTATTTGCATTTTGTTTCCAGTTTTGCTATGACTTTTCTATGAACAATTTCTCTATGGTTCTTTAACTTTAAATTCTGTACTATCTCTAATAACCTATATTCTTTACTTTCTTTAATTTTTTCTGCACATTTTTTCCAGTTGTTTGCTTACTAAACTAAGACATTCATTGTGTTTATAACAAAATCTTTACTTAAACAAATTATCCATATTACATTATAAATTTACAAATTTCTTTCAGTATGAACATCATTATCTCTATTTTAAAAAATTATATACAATTATTTTCTACACTAATTTCGGTATGGTCTGTCCTTGTTCATTCCTTTTGTTTCTCTTCCTTTTGCTTCCTACCATTCTCATTTTCTGTCCCCTTTTTATCACTTTTTCCCTACCACCTTCCTCATGCAGTATTTAATTTTTTTTTTTTTCTTTATTACTGTCTGGACTCTAACCCTCTTTTTTCTTTTCTTTTTCCTCACTACTTTTCCCATATAGTACTTCATATTTTTTCTTTCCTCTGCTATCTTAACTTTAACCCTCTTTCGTCTTTCACTTTCCCTCAATTTTTGCTGTGTTTGTGTGTTTCAAAAAAAAATTTGCCCACAGCAGTTTTTTAAATTTTACTTTAGTTTTGGAGGTTTTGCTCTGTAGTACATCCCCCACCCCCGGACATGAATTTTTCTTTTATTTTCTTTTTATGATCTGCCCTTTTCATCTTGTGAGTATATTCTAATTTTCTTACATTTTGACTTAGTTTTGAATGTGTGTGTTTGTTCTTCTTCCCATCCCTCTCCTCCATTGAATTTTTCTTTCTTTCCCTTTTTTGATTGCTCTTTTCCCCTTATGTACACATCCCAAGTTCACACATCCCACTTTCTTAACTTTGACCCTGTTCATGATTTGATTTGGTTCTTTTGACCCACCAAATGATTTCAATATTATTTTACCCTCGTTTCCTAATTTAATTGGTTCTTAATTATTTCCAATATTTTTTCCACTACCCTTTCAAAAGTAATATTCTCATCTGTGTACAAAATACCTTGATCCTTTAGTACAACAGAACTCAGTTTTCATATTACCTCATCTTTATAATTCCCTTCCTTCTTTTGTTCCTTTACTTTAACCTCATTCTGTTGTTCAATTTTTGTGTATTCTAAATTTCTTTCCATATCATATGATTTTGTTTACTAATAAAGTAATTGTTTGCAAACTATTAAAACCAGTTTTTATTATTCAGAATACCCTCATTAGGCACTCTAACCGTTTGCATTCCTTTCAGTATTGCTACGATACACTTATGCATTTCTTTCTTTATAAAATCTCTTCTGTTTGCAATTTGTTCTGCATTGTTTTGTAATCCTTCTGTATTACCTCCATTTTTTCCAATAATAAACCTAACATTTTCTTCATGGTGTTTGACTAAAACTTAAGCCAAATTTTTCCACAAACCCTTTTCTGCACTTGCATCTCACAGATAAATGCTCTCAGGATGTCCCTCAGTGCGGAAACTTGTGCACCGTATCTGCAGATGTTCTCAGCATGCCTCGGGCATTGCATTTCTTCTCTCTGAACGTCTTGACGCAAAAAATTCTTTCTCGGATGTGGTCCTTCCCTTTGCCGAAGTTCTCAGATTCTGAAGTTCTAGCCGTTCTTGAAGTTCGTACTTCAGCCACAGGTTTGGGTCGCCAGTTGTGACATTTGATACAAATCACAAATGTACAATTATCACATTGGGTGCCATTTATAACATTTTGTTTAAAATCATTATTTCGCAATTCTTAACTTCACACATCTCTCCGCCAATCAGCAATGGCGAGGCGAGAGACAACCAGGATAATTTTATTTAGTACTTTTGTTAAATAAACATTTAATGTTGTCTCTAGGAAAGAAATAAAAAATAACAAACAAATTATTAATACTGTCTAGAAACAAATGAAAAATACTTACACATTATCTTTATGTCAATAAACTATTAAAATAACCAAAGATTATACTGTTAACTCTTATAATAAAATGTAATTTGGAAATTATATTAAAGAAAGTGACAACATAAGCAAGTACTCTGTAATCATATATAATTCAAATATCTATGACTAATGTTAAACATAACCCCTAAATACTACAATGTTACAACCTACTATACCAGCCAACTAAAAAGTGATTAATCAACTTCCTTTGTTTAAAGTGGGCAAACATAACATAATTCAAACAGGCATTTCATGTAATAATGTTTCAACATAATCTGTAACCCCAAAAATGCAGTGCTCAGATATGTTTGCCATTTCCTAAAAATGTGTGATTCTTTATAATTACAGAGCTGCACATGCATCTGCCAATGAAATGTGTATATTTTTAATATGCTCTGATGAAATGGACACACTATACTCAGTGCTGAGCCTTAAGTTTCATTTTCACTTTCCCAAACAATGTCGATCTGCATGAAATGTAATCTCTTAATAATTTCCAAACATTCAACAAATGAGCATATGAAATTTCCAATACAAACCAGTAGTTCATGCAATTCAATTTCAGCCTCAAAATGCCTGTTTCTTGGCCAAATATATATGCAAACAAAGACAAAATTCATGCTTTAATGGAACATTTAATGTAATTGCCATCTTTTTATACTCTCTATACCATCCAATTTTGTGGATAAAGTGCTGCTTGCTGAAGGAATGAAAAATGTGAATAGCTATTCATGCTTCCCATTTTATGAAATGCAATGAACCAATAGAATGAACAATTTAAAAATAAATACTTCACTCTGAACTTCTCTAGTCTCTTCTCCTACATAAAATAAAAACCTAAACAATCCCTGTACCACATTCACCTCATCCCTTCACACAGATCTTTTACCCAATCCCAACCCTTTTGTTCGAATACAAAAGATCGCTTACTGACGTGCCACTTCCTTTCTTCTCTTCACCTTTTATGACAAGGCTTGAAAATGAAACATTTCTGTTGCTGTTAGAGCCGCAGAGGGAGGAATGCCACCTTGTCTACAGAAGAGAGTAGTAGCCTGAGTTTGGCAGAAGAGCGACTCTAGGAACATGTTTGAGTTAGGGAAATTCTACATCCTTTTATTGACTGTGTAAGAAATTTATGAACTTCTGCTATTCCAAGAGAATCAAATACAGAAGTATTTACAGTGACAGAGCACAAATTTTCCAACAAATTGTTGATTTAGTAATTAAAGCTTATAAAAAGAGTGACCAATTTAGTTACTTATTTTCCATCATACATACTAGAGGAAAGTTTTAAATATACTCTCCAAAAACTAGCAACAGTGGAAAGTTGGTAAACAGGTTTGTTTCTCTCCATGGTCCATCTGCAGAAACTCCCAAATCTGCAGAAAGCTGCACTGTACTGTGTTTCTTTTAATTGGATATAATGTCATCTTTTACACTGTGTTTCTTTTCGTTAGTGCAGATTTTTTTGTAGACTTTGTGCAGCACAAACTGCACTAACTTTGGAGGAGGTGTAGGTAGTGTAATGAAAACAAATATTGTGTTTTCGAAGTTAGACTGATTGTTTGTATTATTGAAGTAAGTATATCAATACCATATGAAAGTTTCTAGTTGTTATAGTGTGTTTCGTGTATGCCTCACAGATGTGTGCAATGGCACAAGAAAAGCTAAGCATTAGGTTGTTTAGATTGTTCCCAGAAAATTAAGTACAACACAAAACATATTTGAGTAAAATAGATGGGATTTGTAAAAATTATGTTACTTTATCCAAATAGTTAATCACTGCCTTCAACTGATGAACATTTAGTATTTCGTTCATCCCACCAATTTGAGTGAATACTGCACAAATGTTACACTCAATTCTGTTTGCACACTTACACCAACACAGAATTGTTAAGTAGATGCATTGCTCAATACTGCAAAGTACTGCAGAAAACTTCACTCCACTGCTCTACACAATCCATTGTTTAAAGAAACAAAACTAATATATTAGTGTGAGGCATTCTAAATTTAGACTACATATCATCCAAAATATGTGAAGAAACTATTGATCTCAAAGCTATTAATTTTTCCTCAGGCGTGCGAGATTAGTGTATGTAAATTGATTAAACCTGATATGCAGAATGCAGATGAATACAAAGGACTCCAATGCAGCAACATTGATGTGTAAATTTTATAATTGCGGGGTAGCATTAAAAAAAAAGAGAAATGGATGCTTATAAATAATGTTGGCAGTGAGAGATTAAGTATTTATAATACAGTTATTGCAGACAGGCAGCAGGACTTGAAAGAAAAAAATTCTGAATTGTGTACAATGATGTCTTTTCGTGACTAATAAGTTATATACAGTGAATTAACTGCTGTTAGACTAAGTTGTGCTTGAACAGTTTTGCATCAAATTTTGTAACTTTTAGTGACAAAACTGCAGCAAAAAGGATCTTAGCTATGTATCTCAAAATGTAACTGTTAGTGACTTGAACTGAGCCCTGCCTTAAGGCTCGGATTTTTCCCTTTTGCAGAAATTCATTTTCACATAGTAATTATGGATTCAAAGTAATTACTGACAATTTACAGTTATAGAAAATTTACATTTTATGAGTTGTTTAATATTTTTGTGCCTAATTTTAATTGTGTGTTATCTGCTTGTAAAAAGTCAAGAACATATTTACATTTTATCAATAAGTTCTTGCCTTTTTGCAAGCAGGTATTAACACATAGTGAAAATTAGATACAACAGTATTAAAAAACTAGTAAACTGTAGATATTTTATAATCAAACATTTCCAATAATACCTTTAAAACTGAAACCATGACATGAAAACAGTGGTAATACACTGGACTTGCATTCAAGAGGACCTAAATTAGATTCCTGGCCTGGCTATCCTGATTTTAGTTGATCCATTGTTTCCCAAAATCGTTGCAAACGGATGCTGGGATGTTTTTGTACTACTTTATTTGGCTGGTTACTTTCCAAATCATGATTTGTGGAGCCACTGTTGTCATCTCTAATATCCCCATTGTCAACAAAATAGTAAGCCATTATATGGTGAATAGCAATTAAACAGTAATAACACTGAAATGCATGTTAATATACAGCATAACACTAAAATTTAAGTTCAGACATAAAATAAAAATTTAAATAGCAAAAATATTTTATCAGTAAAACTTTAATTATTTCTTCTAACAAACTATATTCTGAATATTTTTGTAAGACACTGACCAAAGGGATTGCACACAGATTAGAAACTTTGTTTGTACCAGAAACTACTGTAATACCTAAAATGTGATTATATGTCTTGACACCTGCCAAAGCTGAGGTTTGGACGTAGGTGTTGTAATCTGTTCTGTGGCGTGAGGCGCCAACACTTAATACTAGTCCTCAGTGATCGGGCGTAGGAATGCTTCGACACTGTTGTTTAATGGTCCAATTCACTAATGAATGAATACAGGATAATTCATATTTCACAAATCGAGGTTTTATTGTTGCATGAACATGTGAATTGATACATGAACCCTTGAGACAACTCCCTCCCTTTTCTACGTATGCTCCGTACAATTCGCGTCGTAAAAGGGGGGGTGGGGGATCTTCGTCGCACTTGTTGGATGATTCTAAAAGATCCTTCACACTGCGGGATAACTACTAAAGGTCCTTCACACTCGCTGGATGACTGTACTTATCTGGCTTGCTGTGCTGGTAGTTGTTCTTGCAGATGAGGTCCGGTGAGCTGGAACTGCTCTCGTCCTGTCACGGGCGCCTCGGTGACTCGTCTCGACGTCCCTCCTTCTCGGGTCGACGCAGGACTCTGCGTCTGATGGCGGCTGGCTGCCGTTCTCGTCTCCTGCGGAATCACTCCTCCCTCCCGGAATCTCGTCGGCCGACTGCCATGTTTCCTCGGACTCCTCCGGTTTTGTAGGCCCTCATTGCCATATTAAACTGCCCCGGTTTCTCCAGGTAGCCGCGGACCGCCCCCCTGGGTAATCAACCGCGGGCGTGTACTCCAGCTCCGTGCTTGGGTCCAGCGTCTGCTGTTTTGTTCTGGTTTACCAGTTTCAGCACTCCGTTCTGTCCGTGCGGAAATAATTGAAGGGGCCTCTCGTTTCTGCGTTCGTGTAGTTCTCCTGCCTGGCTGTTATTATTTCCGCCCGCTATTCCAAAAGCTCTCAGGGTTTCATATTGTGGTCAACAGATTGGGACAAATCGCAGCCTGGCGAGGTCATAAATGCGTCTCGCCGTTCCTGCCTGCTCGCGGAGTCTGGCGTCTGTCCTATTCTAGCTGGAGGTTTGTTGTTTGGTTCGGCGTTGTGGGAATACTTCGGGATCTCCCCCTGGCCGCTGCCCTCGTGTTCTTCCCGCTGTCACCTGATTCCACACCGTGACGCTATTCTCCCGCATGTCCGCCTTCCCATGCAAATGGTCGTCTTGTAGGGCCGATCTGGCGCCGTTCCCTTCGTCACGGCTGCCAGGCCCTAAATCCTGATTGATGTCGTTCGCCTGTGAGCTATGTTAGAGCGTGGTACGGACGAATAAAATATAGGGACGCCGCAGGCGTCAGTCTGTTATTTTATTTTAAATAAAATGCTTACACTTGTTTACATTAATAGTTCTTTAAATTGTATGTATTACAAATTTTATGTAAATATTTGGTTAAATATACAATTTTGTTAATTATGTAGACTATTTACAAAAATAAAACAACACCAAACTCAGAAATTTTAAAAACAAAATTTAACTAAAGTACTACTTAACAGTAATATTGGTTTCAAAGTAACAAAAGCAGTTCTAAATCTTAAAGTCCTATTGAAAACATAATGCTAGTCTTGGTGGTTAGAAAGTTGCAAAGGATATGTTGTGTGACAATGAAGATGTGATGTGAAGGTGTGTGGTGCGTGTCCCAGGACGACGATGTCGAGGATACTCGTGCTCTTCTGAAGATGTGTGTGCACTACTACCATGACCTGAAGCTGACCCCAGATTGCGACAGTGGGGACTACATGTTCTGCCACCAGGTGCCAGCCGAGTGCAGCCGTCATAATGCTGTCTACAACATCCTGCACTTCTTGCTTGACTCTGCCTACCTCCCGCCCGGTGTAAGTGCATTCTGCAACATGACATTCTGAAGGTGAAGTACGTAGGGCCGTGGTCGTCTGCCTGTCAGACCAGTCGCTTTGCACCACGTTAAGGTAAGTTACATTTCTGGTGGGGTTGGACCCAGAATATTTCCTAGTGGGAAAAAATGGCAGACATTGCCATTAACCTGCAGCTTTCCTCAGGGCACTCCTATTCCTCATGCTCTTGCATTCTGATGCTGCTCCAGTTCTACTTCACTTCTCTCTCATAATGGAATAATTGGAACACATTACATGACATTTTTTTCTGACCTTACCACTTTGAGCAAAAACAATTGTTCTTTTTAAACCTAATACTGTCTTTTTTCACACTTCAAAAACCCTAACTCACTATCACCTCTAAAGTATTTAAATAATTCATTAATGTTTTTCCCATTTATTAGGAAATTTTTTATAAATAGAATTACAAAAATAAAGTATATTATGTAACCAGTAACCATTTCTAACAAAAACAAGTTACTTAAACTTTTCTTTCTACATAGCAAATGCAAGCACAAAAGATGATTTCACTTATATAATATGTAGTACAATGTTATAAAAGCCACGAACAACTAACAAATTCTGACTAAATGTTGAATCCAAACCAAATTATTTTCCCCATCTACAAAAAAATGTAATGCAGTCAACACCTGTTAAGACGTTTCAGAAAAATATACCAAAATGTGTGATTAACCAGGAAAACTTGTTGAAAGGGAAAAATTGTGTATTTGTAATAGACCAAGTGCAAACTTTTTAAAGCTTATTAGCAGGAAAGCTTCTTAACAGAACATTTCTTACAAGGGTTTTACTGTATGTATTCATTCTTGCATTCTCCATCTTTGTAAACACTTAAGTAATATATACCAACTTCAAATACAGTAAAATGCAATATATACTGGTTCATAGTAATGAGATATCTCTTTTTGGGAAGTTGTCATATAATTAGTAGTCATGATCCATTGAAGTTACTACAGTAAACCCTCAATATTATAAAGTGCCACAGTTTCTGGAAATTACTTAATAAAATCAAAACTGACCAATTTTACCCCATAAACACCCAAAAATTGTGTTACTTTTTTTTGTACAAAGTCCATATTTAATCATATTTCTTTGGACAAGGGAAGAAAAAAGTGTTTTCTGTGAAATATTTATTTAATTTGATAGTCCTCATCTTCTGAATAAAATTATATCACAGAAGGGTATGCATAACTTTCCCATGTTGCCAAAAATATGCATATAAGTACCACATTTCATCAAGCAATCACAGAGTCTATTTTCAGTGGCTTCTTATGGAAAAATTGTAGTATTTGTCTGTATTAATGTGTTTATATGTCTAGATATCTTGTGAAAAAAATAATATCTTGGAATGCTATACATCACTTAACCTTATTGCCAAAATAAGTGTAAACACTAATGCCATGGTGACAGAAAGTGCATTTTTGGTGGCTTGTGAGAAAATTAGAGGATTAGGTAATGAAATATTGGATTATTTTTATTGACGTCTTCGGAACAAAACGAGATAATGCATGATCTCCACTTGCCGCATAAAAAAAGTGCAAACAGTGTGGTTGTACTGACTGTGGATACATTTCTTATCAGTCTGAAGTCCAACTTTTGGATGTTATCATGCTTAAATGGGAAACATTTGTTTTTATTACACATGTTGTGATACACGTAGACAGGCTTCCTTTAAAGTGCTACCTCAAAAGGGTTGAGAATGGAAAATATTAATAATCTCCCAGTTACAAAGTTGAATTTACAGAGCTCAACACACAAACACAAGTGTGTACACCGTACTACAGACACAAAAAACAAATACTTCAAGAAATAAATTCAATAAGTGTACACATGTGATGGATGTGACAGCTGGTCTGTAGTACATCTTTTGTTGTGAATGGGTTTGCCTGTTCTTGTCTGTATGGTGTATTGGTAATCAACTCCCTCGGTCTCCCAGGCATTGCATAGTGGCATGCTGCTTTCACATCCGGCGGGGCATACTTCCCGGCTACCCCAGCAAAGCCAGTGATATCAACAGGAGTACTGCAGTGCTCATGTCATTTCTGTACACTCAATGCGCAGCACGTACTGCATGGAAGGAATGAATGTTGGCATGACCCCGTGACCTGGCCAGCCAATTGCAAAACATACCAACCCCTATACACCACCCGTGACCGTTAGGTATTTAAGGAGCAGCGAGCCAGCCCTCAGGTGCATGTTATTTTGGTTTTCACTGCATTTTTCTCTGCTACATACTAACACGTGACGTTGGGTTCTGACAAGGGTTCTGTACTGCTGGACAGAGGCACGGGCTAACTTACTGTGGTGAAATTTGGTTTATTGGTCGTTGATTGGTCCCCGACTGCGGTATAGACTAGGGTGCGTAGCCCTGCGGCACGGTACAAAGTCAGGTGTGGGGTTAGTGACTCTCCGCACTGCTGGTGTAAATACAGACACTCGTTTACCTGCAGTAGGCATGGCCCGGGGTAGTTCCTGGCTCGGCCGCTGCTGCTGGCTGGAACTAGTACCCTGTCCTGGGGCAGTGACGGTGCGGCTGCTGGTGGGGCTGGTTGGCTCCCGTGATGGACGGCTGGTTCTCGCAGGTCTGAAGTAATGGCTGGGGATGCCCAGTGGTACTGGAAGCCCCCTGCCCACTACGGGCAGGTGCGGCTCGCCGGTGGTCTTGTGGGATGAATGAAAGAGGGATCTGAGGGGAACTAGGAAGTGAAGCCTCTCCAGTTGTTGGGCGGTTTGAGCTTGTTCCTGTAGGGATAGACTGCTGAGGGCAGATGGCACTGGGTTGCAGAACAATTGGCTAGGTTCAGAAGCAGTAAGTAGCTTCTCTCTTAGCTCTCCACCTTGCACCACTTGTATGGGTAAATGGCATATGCGTAGGTACAATGGTCTACAACCTAAGGAAGAGCAGGCGACGAATTCCCTAGCTACGAGTGCAGTCAGTCGGGGCTAGGCCACCCAGACTCAGTCCTATTGCTCCAACCAGTGAAGATATCAATGCGGTGGATGGAGAGGTAGGCTGATCAGGATGTCTAGCTGCATCGTGGTGTGTGGTCAAGAAGGGGACAGTCCGCCAGAACCAGTTCTATCACTCCAAACAGCGAAGATAGCAACGTGATGGATGGAGTGGGTTGGCTGATCTGGTTGTCTAGCCGCTTTGTGGATTGTGTTACTAGTGGGTGGGGCTCTGCTGTACGTGCATACCTAGTCCGCAGTATGTGTGGCCATCTACGGGGTATGTATTGCGCCCGTTTAAGGGAGCCCGCAGTCCTACACTAGTTTCTGCAAAGAGGTTTCAAGACAGAGTCTCCTGCTTTTCCTTAGTAGGTTTGACATCTACGGGGATGGAAGTCGCAATCACCCTAGAAATAAGTATACTCTGTACCACATATGAAGGCCATATTCTTGACAGCTGACAATCGCCGCGCCAATGTTTACTTTTCATCTATGTATCCATTCGCCATCAACTTGCTTTGTTGCGACGATTCAGCGCGTCCAGGAAGTCCTGCGTCGTGCAGCAATTAGTGAACTACTTGGGTGGCGGCGGCAGGTGGCAAGAGGTTTGAAGGGCGTGTGTAGGGTTGTTCGTAAAAGCTGTACACAAAATATATGTTACTTTAAAAATTATGCAGAACTCGTAAAAAATATAAAACTATTGGTATGTGTTTGTAAATATATTATATAAAGCAAATGAATGCTATTCTCTTCTAGCTTGTAGTACTTCGAAAATAACCCCACAGATGGCGTGCACAACATTTCAGCGCGTGCTCTGAGCCACATTTTTTTCTCAAGAGTAGCATCTTTGTAAAGTTTACTGTTGTTCTATTACTGGCTCGGAACGAAAGGAATTTGAAATATTTTTCAGTCAGATTATTAGAAAAAAATAATCCAATAATATTATGCAATATTTCTGTATGCTTTTGGAATTAATATCAAACACGTAAGGAAAGCCAGGTTGGAAAGGGGGGATAAGACGTGAAAAAAGTTTTTGAAATTGCGTTTCATTTGGATATGGATTGTTTTAATGTGACTAATTTTGAACACCTATACATTTATACTTAAGCACGAAGTTTAGTTTTTAATACTAAAAACCGCTGTTTTATGACCACATAAAATAAAATGTATTAATTAACTTTGGAACTCTTTCTTATCGCGTATTTTTGGCTGGTCTAATGTGTGTCGGCAGTGCACTCAGAATAGCCAACGTAATATTAACTTTTGTTCGTTCGTGCATCAGCGGATACAGGATTTTGTAAATGGTACGTTGTTTGTTTTGAATACATGAAGTTGCCACTCACTGACTGTGAGAATGTGGCCTCCTTATATGAAATGAACTATATTGGGGTTAGGTAAAATCACGTGTTTATTCCCCAGAGAAATAGACATTGTGGCTTGTACAGCCACAGCTTGATAGCCTAGCTATCAGTAAACTGTAACGGAAGTAAACTATGGTAAACCAGGAGAAGGGGACCTGGAGTTAAACTAAATAAGAGCAGGTGCGGCTAGAACTATAATAACAACTGACCCTAATTAATTCTATGCTGGTGTCCAGAAGAGACTTGGAGTCCACTACCAAAGTGGTAGTGTGTGTAAAGGAGGTCAAAGACTTCTTTGGGGGTTGCTGGGCGATGATCTGGAAGACTTCTATAGGGCTGTTGGTCTCTCATTATGAAAGCGGTAAGCAGAAGGCTCCAGCACACAAGGTAGTGGAGTGAGCTTCTGAGTATCAACTAGCGTTTTGGAGCTGTGTGCTTGCGTATATAGATGGCCGGCTGCGGGTCCTTTGGCTGGTGGGGTGTCTTCGGGCTGGAGTTGCTTCCTTGGCAGTGCAGGCCGCATTCTTTTGGGGGAGGCTGGAAGTGCGGTTTAATCACATATGTACGTTGCCACGCTCCCACGAGCTTAGGGGTAGCGCTGGGCGGCTTGGCTGGCTTCTATAGGCCGGGATGATTAACGGACACGTGACGTCTGACATACTGGTGTCGATGACCTTGACTGCCATTTCCTTCGGTATCCCTTGCCTAAGGCGTGCTGGGAGGCTCTGTAATCAAGTCGTCCTGGGTTCAAACCCCGCTCAGGGTGACGTAATGTGACATAAAGATGAGGCCAAGTTGTATTTAGTAATTATGTCAGTACCCATCATGC
This sequence comes from Clitarchus hookeri, assembly GCA_002778355.1. NCBI lineage: Eukaryota > Metazoa > Arthropoda > Insecta > Phasmatodea > Phasmatidae > Clitarchus > Clitarchus hookeri. The sequence goes on along the minus strand of NQII01000398.1, from coordinate 426,207 downwards.
ATCAATACATTCTAAGATTAACAAATTTGATGCCACAAGAGTTGCAGAAGTCAAGCCAAGTAATTGGAAAATTGTTGCAGTTCCATTATAAGCTGTCTCCGTATATGGGACGTAGGGACTATAGTGCACAAGGAAAGGGGGTTAGTGTGGTCAGAGGCGTCATATGTAATAAAAACCTTGTGCTCTGGCAACTTGACAAGTGTTACTAGCTCTCCTACTCGGACTCTGGGAATTCCTGGGCACATCCTGCCTCAAAAGTATGGAGTGAGAAGGAATCTTGTTCCATCCCCCTAATAAAGGACAAACAAGTGCCCTACGTAGGTTAACAATAGGTGTCAGGGTCGTGCCTAAATGTCCTGGTGCTGATGGCTTGCTGCATCTGTGTGTAAGCACATCCTGGAGCAGTTCTGAAGCCTAGGTAGGTCAACATTTTAAATTTAGGTTGTGTCTTCACGCTTCGGAGCCTACAGCAAGTTGGATCAGTGCATAAGCATATCCCGGAGCCATCAGCATGCTGAATCAGTTTGTACGCTTGTCAGCCATTAGCATGCTGGATTGTGAGGCATTCAGGGTTGATGTTGGGGTAGTTCAAGAATAGGCTTCGGGTCATGCCTATGCATCCCGGTGCTGACTACATGCTGGATCTGTGCGTGAGCATGTCCCGAAACCATCAGTGTGGTGTATTTTGAGGAAGCCGATGTGGACGCCTAGGTAGGATAACAATATAGATATTGGGGTCATGCTCAGTACTGCTGTAGTGACGTACTGGATCTGTGCTGCAGTACATCCCAGAGTTACCATTGTGCTGGATCATGAGGCAGGATGTACTGACACCTATTAACAGTGGAGATGCTTTCAGACTGTTCCTTGGCATCTTGGTATTGGTGACCTGCTGACTTTGTGCCCAGGTGCATCCTGGAGCTGCAACTGTGTTGGCTCATGAGAAGCAAGCTTGTTAACTCCTTACCTCATGACAGACATCTTCGCCACCAAGAGAACAGCCACTAGGGAGGTGGACAGAGTCTGCCCCATCAAGACACATTTGATGGCCAGCTCCGAGGTGGAATGTTGTCATCAACAGTCCACAGGGTCACTCGTATCCCCAGTTTACCAATTATGATGCGAGGGCTGTCTTAAGGTAGCTAACCCAGACAGAGAGGGAGGCCATCCTATGAATGGCCCAAGTCAGATTATCCATGAGTAGAGAGATGGTAACTACCCAGTCAGGGACTGTTGCCCATATATCCTTCTCTCCCCATCGTACACTGTCATCATGTGGGAAGACCATCTGGTGGTGTTGGATTTGACAGACTGGCAGGTGTTTTACAGAACAGAGCAGCAGCTAGCAGAGAAGGCACCATCAGACCCCCGATGGATCCCAAAACCCTAGAGGTACACACCATAGTGAGGAAGTTCGACCACATGTTAATAATATGGAGAGCAACAACTCCAACACTTTTCATATTTTGTTGTGTGTTATCTAACAGTGAATGCTATGTTTTCATTAAATGCAGTGGTACTGAAAAATTCTTGAGCCATGTAGTGATAAACATGATGTGTGTGCAGAATGTGACCAACAGTTCGCTGAGCAACGTGATGCTGATCCTCCCTGTGGCTCAGAGCATAGCCACTTTACCCTTCTATCACCTTCTGGACTCCAACCACCTGAGGCAGGGCATTGCCAAGGTCACCGCAATTGAATTTGGTGAGTCCAACATGAGCCATGCAACCAACCAGGTACTACCCCCTGTTTGTCTTGTTCCTGGACTGACTGGTGAACACAACCATCATGGCAGCAGGAAATTAAGACAAGTTTTGGCTAATATTTGTTCTTCTATATGAATCTCTCATTCTTTACTTTGTCTTGGCATGCAACTTTCACTTAACTGTAGGTTTCTTATACTTATTTTCCTTTTATAATTTTTTGTTGGGCCTCAGTAAAGAGTTTCTTGTTGGTGTCCATTTCTACTTCCCTTGTGGTTTTTTTCATGTTTTCCTTAACACTACATTTTTCTCTTCAATTCCGCTCATAGGAAAACCATTTACCCCGCCCCTTCCAAACCAGTAGGCAGCCAGAGGGTGGCGCATGACATTACACTGGTTGCTAGGCAACTAGCTCCCTACCCGCCAGCCGTATAAGGGTAGGACACTATCTCTTCCGGGTACCACCAAGGACAACCAAAGCTTACACAATCCAAGCTTCGTTATGTACAGAAATCTACACTTACGCTGGCAACGTCTAAAAGTGTGTTTTTGAGGCAGAGATGAATTTATTAAGACAATTAAAATTTATTTCTTTAAAGTCTTAAATAATGAATTATTCAAAACCACGCCCTCTCATTTTCCCGCATATTTACGCCTGATTCGAGTTACGCTGTGTTCAGGGGCGGTGCTTATGCATTATTAGACGACAAAAGGTGTCAAATAGGTCTTTACAGGATATCAGATTATTCAATTAACGTGTGTCTATTGAGATAAATTATTATAAATTCTCCAATTTCCCTGCAAGAAGCTACTGAAAATGCATATTATGCTTGGTAATACACTGAAGAGCCAAAAAAAACTTGTATAGACGTGCGTATGCAAATAACAAAGGTATTTAACCAAACAGAGTAACGCGATGCAGTCGGCAGCTAGATTGGTTACTGCTGCTACAATGGCAGGTTATCATGATTTAAGTGAGTTTGAACGTGGTGTTATAGTCGGCGCATGAGAGATGGGACATAGCATCTCCGAGGTAGCGATAACATTTGGATTTTTGCGTACGACCATTTCATAAGTGTACCGTGAATATTGGGAATCCGGTAAAACATCACATCTTTGACATCGCTGCGGCCGGAAAAAGATTGTGAAAGAACGGGACAAACAATGGCTGACGAGAATCATTAAACGTGACAGACGTACAACCCTTTCTCAAATTGTTGCAAATTGGATTTGTGGACTGCCCTGCAGGATTCATGGTGTGAATTGCCTCCTGCATACCTTCAGACATTAGTCGAGTCCATGCCAGGTCGTCTTGTGGCACTTCTGCGAGCTCGGGGTGGCCCTACACGATATTAGGAAGGTGTACCAGTTTTTTTGGTTCTTCAGTGTACATGTTGCTTGATGTTCAAACAATTTTTGGCGACAAGAGGAGGTTAAGTATACCATTCCGTGCATATAATTTTATTTGCGAGGATGCTGTTTATTCATTAAAATTACTATTTTGTTTTAAAATCATGTTGTTTTTAATAGGGTTCACAGTGTTGCCCATGACACATCACAAAATACAGTTAGGTTATAAAATTTCACATATTTAACCTATTATGCTTTTAAATAATGTGCCTGTGATTCTGTTCCTGGTGTGTTCATACTTTTTAGAAGAAAATACATATTTTGCTCTAGCAAATAAGGTTTCTGCAGCTGTACATTGTGAGGTTGAAGGGGATGGTTGGCTGTTTTTTAACATTTTCTTATTCTTGTAGAATTTTTTGCAACTAACTATGCTTTTTGTAAGAAACTCTGGACATACAGTAGACCACATACAGATTTTATTGATCAAGAAAAAGTAATTTTTGTAAAGATGATGCAATACAAGATTTAGCCACATGTGCCACTTGCAACAGAACTCTGTGTTTTTTATCATTGCCTATCATTTTGTTGTCACAAAGTAATGCTTTGAGCGGTATAGTTGTGTTTAGCAGACTTCCAGAATGTCATTAAAAAATAATTTTCTATTGTCAGGAATGGAAAAAACTTGTTTTATTTTATTTTCAATTGTTTTACTTGTATTTAATTCTGCACATAGGTCATGGACTTAAAAAAAACATGAAGAGACGAAACTGTTGAATAAAAAACATTCAATACACTGTTTGGTTACAGCAAAATAGGACTCTTACTGCATATCTTCAGCAGCTAATTTTTTTACCATTTTGCAAGTTTGGGATTCCACCATCAAAAATCATTGTCTTTGATTTGCATCTTCCATGCCATAGTAAAATAACATTTGAATATAAAGTTCTGTTAAACACTTGCCTGAACATGTCTCAGCATACTAATTTATTGGGCTGCTTGTAGACTCTAATTAAGTCTTGCCTTTGCTTGAATGACAATTCATGAGATAGTTCCCTTCTTCAATTAAATTTAATCACTTTAAATGCATTTAACATGCAGGCTACGCAAGACTACCTATTTTATCTGCCTTCATCGTGGCCTCTCACTTCTGACAAGTGAGACACAGGAATACTTTATGAAAATGTTATTCTTCTGACGCGTGACGTCTATGATTGACGAGGATGTCACAGTAGGGCTTGTTTTAGGTGTGTCTGTCAGACACATGGCTGGCTGTCAAGATTCACGTATGGTTTTTTCACTGGAGTCTGGCCGGTATACAACCTGGAGCACGTAGTTTGGCGACGTAGTACAAAGTCTATAGTGTGCTGAATGACCTTACGTACTACTGGCCTGCACACTGCAACTGGTTTACCTTTGACAGGCATCGCCCTCGCCCGGGGTAGCTCCTGGCTCTGCTTCAGTTGGGGTCAGCGCTTGCTGAAGTTCATGCACAGGCTCAGGGCGGCGAAGATAGTACTGCGACAGGTGATGCAGGTAGAGGCCCAAGGAGGGCTGCTGGCTCGGCTAAGGTAGCACCACGGGTTTGCGAGACCCAGTGGTACGTTGAATCTTTGGCGGAGGGCGACAATAATGGGATGTGGTTCTCTGGCGGTCTTGAATGGGGGCTGAAATAAGGAGGGGGGGAAGCTGGGAGGTGAGGCCTCTCTAGCTGTTGGGCGGCTTGAGTTCGGAAGGCTTGATTTCATTCTGGGGGGGGTTATGCTGCAAAGTGTAGTTGGGGCTGGGTTACAGCCCAAGTTAAGCTTGGAGTTGGTAGCTGCCTTTCTAATACACAACCTGGTACCACTCCTATGGGTGTAAGGCTATAAGGCATGTAGGTAGGTTCTATGGTTGGCCATGTAAGAGAGGAGCAGGCGACGAAGTACCCGAACTAAGTGTTGAGCCAAGCCGAGGCTGAGCCAACCAGAGTCGTACCTGAGTACTCTAACCGGCGACAGTTCAGTGCGGTGGTTAGAGCGATGGGTTTACCCCGAGAGTACGACAAAGACATGGGTGTGGACTAGGGTAATCCACGTTTGAATGAAGAAAAAATGAAGTTGACCTAGAAGTCACGCCACCCTCTCATTTTGTTACACATGTCTTTATCATCATATGTGCAAAATTTCAAATAGTTATTTCCACTATAAAGGGATGCTCATTGAATCGGAAATATAAAAATTAATTGTGAAATTACTAATTATAGTAGGAAGTAGATAGTTAAGAAAAATACAGATAGATGTGGAATAATATGGTTTATTACAATAAAAATACTTCAAACAACCAAAAATACAAATTTTACATAGAACACATTGTTTCTTTATTTGCGATCACATTTAGTAGTGACTTTTTGGTTATCTCAGAGGACACTTTTTTCCTGTTCTTTTCAACAACATGCAGTATAATTTGCTTTTCGTCTTCATCTTTTGTGAGTAACTTATTACAATCTTGAATAATTTAACACCCTTTTCTGCTGTATCGTTAACGACACGTAAGTTTTGAACACAATCTTTGCCTTGAAGATAATCAAAATTTTCATTTCAAGTTTCCGGATTAGAATGAGTCTTTTATGTCGAGAAGAGAGAGTGTTTGCGATGTCTTTTTTGATACAAAGGCTCCCAAGGTGGTCTCACTCTCACTTGTTAAAATTGCAGGGTTACCTATGACCAAGCGAGAGCCAGCTTCAACTTTCATCCCCTCAGCAATGGCTGCATTCTCAATACATGTCACCTTGTCGGAAAATAAGGCAAGGCCTACGAGCTCGTCGGACAAGTACCATAGGTGACGTTCTAAGACACACCTTGCAGCTTTTCCAATTTCTGGATTGATGGCTTCGTATGATTTGAAATTTTTCCACAGTTGTAGATCATTACCTGGTGCTTCGGCTGCCAAAGGAGCTTCAACCCATGCTTTGGTATACAGCAGTGCACCAAAATTGACAATCCAAGAAAGCTCTTTCTCTTCCCTTTTGGTCAGTCTTATTTGGAACAGACACATTATGTTTTACTTCCTTGTAATCGTCGTGTGCATAACTGGAAGAGCTAGTAAAGCTGGAATCAAGCAGTTGTTGGCTTGAAACTGCCGAAGTGGAGGCAACACATTCAGCAGCAGCCTTTTGTCTCAGTTCCTCGGGCCGTCGTTTGCATTTTTGGACTCATTCTATTTGTTTCTCCAATTTATTATCTAGCGAAGTCATAATCATCTTGCGCTCGCCTCTTTGGTCGACAAGAAAGTCCCTATCTTCTTCAGTCTTAATTAAGTTAGAGGCGTCTGCTTGGGAAATATCAAAAAAGTCATCTAGTTCTTTAATAAACAACATTTCCCTGTTTTTCTGCGCTTGAGAAGCTCTTTTTTTATTTTTATTTAAAAGCAGCCACGATTTATAATTTTCTCCAATTTTTCAATGCAGTGTTTTGGTTGTTTAGTCGGTATATCAGACTTTTGCCAAATTTCAAGTAATTCTTCTATAAGAAAATGGGCAGAATCTCTTACGTCTTTTTTCTCTTTTAAAAACTTGTTATACCATTGTAGTACTTGTCTTACCGTCGGAAGCTGATTTAGCAGAGATAACAGCTCCAGTTCCCGAAAACCGATCAAAAAAATTTCATATTTATGTCTTGAAGAGGAGGCCATTTTTAAGCACCGGTACATTATTTAACTGAACTTTTGGCGTCTTAACTGTCTTACGAGAATCTGTTAAACTTAATTTTACAGTACTAAAGTTCACTTTAACATGCAAACATAACCTGTAACAAAGAACACTAATGTTAGCGTTTAAAAAAAAAAAACTCATAAATTGACACTCCTTGAGCACCCTCTTGCACTAAATCTAGAAATTTGAAATTTTACATTGGTAAAACAAAGGGTAGAGGTAACAAAATTAGGGGGTGGCCTAATCGAAAATCGAAAAAAAAAAAAAAATTTCGGACTACCCTAGTGTGGACCAAAGGGGCTAGACCTCCAGAACCGGTCTCTCACTATTTCCGGCCACAGTTCAGCGCGGTAGATGAGTAAATGGACTGGAGTGACTAACTAACCGCCTTGTGGTTGTGACGCAATGGTTGGGGTTCTGTATTGTTTTCCGGAAAATAGGTTGGGAATGCTGCAGTCACCTGCTCTTCCCTGGTGGGTTGACGTGTACGGAAGTTGGAGTTACAATCACCTTTAGCAATGAGTACTCTGAAGTTAATAGAAGACATGTATACTCCGAGAGGAATAACCCGGTGGCTCGTACTAACTCCTAATTTACCAAGAACTGTAATGGAAGTTAACCTACGCAAACCAGGTGAATGGGCCTTGGGTCTGAATTAACAAAGTAGATGCGGCTAGGTAGCTATTATACTGGTTAACCATAACTAACTCGATGCTTGTTGTCCAGAAGGGACTCTGGTACCACTACCAGAATGGTAGTGGGTGTAGAAAAGGAGTGTTGACTTCTTTGGTGGCTTCTGGGAAATGTCTTAAAGAGAGTCTAGTAGGTGGTGAAGACGTCTGTGTTAGCAGAGAGCTCCAGCACTGGAAGTGGTGGAGCGAGCTGCTGAGAATGAACTGTCGTTCTGTGGCTGTGCATAGACATATATTCCACCTGTCCACTGGCTCTCTGAGGTGCGGGGGTGGCGAGGTGATCTCCTCCTCCCATGGAAAGAGCTGCTTTCTGTTGCCATCTCTCGGTCCATGGCGAAAGCAGGCGTCTCTGTCATGCGGTGTTGCATCTGCGGCGTGCGCTTAGCTAGCGCGCTAGGCTGGCTTCTATCACAGGAGAGGGGTTGGTATGACATTTGATAATAAGGTGAACTAACTTGGCGGCCTTTGCCCATGAGTGCCCCCAGCATCTAGAGGCGTGCTGGTAGACTCTGGATTCAAGTTTTTTTGAGGATCACCCCCCGCCTGGGTTAAGTGATTCCATGGCAGATTGGGCAAAGTCATGTTTATATTTACTTATCAAAGAGCGTCATGCGTCACTTCAAAAACAGAGTATTGAAACATTTTCAATAAATCTATATCCAAGATCGAGACCCTTGAATACTGTTCTGCCACACGTGCCGAAAAGCAGGCAAATAATGTTAGGGAGGGGAAAGAGATGCACATTCAGGACAAGTCCATCGGCAGTGTGTGCGCAGAAAGAAACAATCACGTCTTCACTTCCAGTCATCCCGTTGTTTACTGCTAATTACCTAAAAGTAGGATTGGGGCAGTATGCAATGGCTGGAAGGAACTTGCTCATAGTAACTTGTAGTTCGCTTACTGTTTTGGAGTTTTATGTGTAGCTTAGCTCCTTTTTTAATAGTAGCATAAGTCGGAGTTGTGTTATTTTATTTTTAGCATCAATGAAATGAGCACACTCAAAATTTATGCTCCATATGCAAAGATTACAAGTTGTTAATGGACGTTCATTGACTGGAATTGTTTTTATTACTACCATGCATAATACCTTTGGTTAATTTTATGAAGCGGTCATATGGCATTAGAAACGCCCAGTAATAGTTAAGACAGTTGGTAAACAACATCATACCTTTATAAAATAAAAATATTCTGCTTTGAATAATTAAAGCCAGTGATTATGTTTATGAAATAAGCCGTGAAAAAATCATAATACACTACTGTTTAAATATATTTTTAAAAATATTATACACCATCTTTTGATATATTTTGCGAACAGTTTTTCATCTATATCATTAGTATAGATTCCTTAGTACATAATTGCAAGTCATGCCATGCACATTCATGGAGAGTGGAGGAGAGGTATTTAAAACCGATGAGAGTGAAGCAAGATGAGTACAAAGCAGCATAGGAATGCAGAGATCACTGAAAAAACCTGTTGACCATTGGTATTGTCCGTCACAATTCCCACATGTAAAAATCAGGGAACAAGAGTGCATTCCATTCTTCCCACCACATCATCCACGATTACTCTCAGTAGAACATAATAGGTCTTGGTTCATTTCATGGGCGCAGGTTACCACGGGGTGTTTGAAAATGACGTCCTGGTTTATTTGAACTTTGAAGTTTTACATTTATTTTTGTTAAACATGAGTTTGATGCAACACTCACAAGGATGATGAGAACAAATGGAAAATGTGTTGAAGTTGACTCATTACAGTTAAATGTTACGGCAGTGGTGTAAAAAAAAATTAACGGCTATCCAACTATCACATATTGCTATTATCACTGGTTTACCCCTAAGTTACGACCCCTTTTCCTCTTCATTGCTTCACCACATGCACGTCCGCTCACCATCTCGGCAAAACATGCGCAACCCCTTTTTTGACTCCACCTTTTATAAAAATGGCTACCATTGCAACAATACACATTCCAAAGAAACCATTCTAAAATATTCTAGAACGATTTTTCGACATCTAATTCTGTACGTCAACACCACCGTTCAAATGTCAACCAAAGGGGACGGATCCTCCTACCCCTCTTAAGGCACCAGGCATCAAAGTAGCAGTCAACAGGAGAACTGCAGTTGCTCTACTAGACTCTGCAACGACTGGGAACTTTGTGCGCAGTTACCTATTTACTGCCAACCAGCGCGCCAGACTCAGGCCCAAAGAGCAAAATGTACAGATGGCACAACCTAACCAACTATTCAAAATAGAAGGAACGGTTAACCTACATTTTACGATGGGAAATCACAACCACCAGGCTGAATTTCTAATGGTCCCCCACATAGGAGAGGAAATGATCTTGGGACAACCCTGGCTGCAGCGCCAGCATTGTATCATAGATTGTGGGCAAAAACGTATCTATGTGGGTAACCAAGAATGTGTTACTATAAGCTTGGAACACTGTCCAGGAAGGATGAAAGTTTTACCTGACACTGTCTCCTACCAACCCAACAACCAAGAAGGGCCTAAAGAAGAGGACGACTGGGAAAGGATGACCCCAACTCCCGCCAAGTCTCGTAGTTCAGAGGAAGTGATCCGGCTGCAACAAATACAGGTAAGCCGGTACACCCTGAGCTACCAGCATTAACAAGACCCCGAGGTGAAGCGCTTACTTGCCGACATACCTCTCTGGTACGAACTGCGGGATACCTTGGTCTGGTCTCGCAATGGAAACACAAGAGCAGAATGGAAGCTATAGGGGCCCATGGCCCTACGACTGAGGATGAGGATATGTCAATACCATCATGATCACCGCCAAGCTGGACACCTGGGGATACATGAGACCCTGCAAGATATCGCCAGCGCTATACATGGGACAGAATGAGTAGAGACATTCGGCAATACGTCAACGACTGTGAGGCATGCTTTTGGCATAAAGCTTACCCCGTGCCCAAACCCACTGGTGCCCCAAGGTTCCCCCAGACACCGTGGACCCACATGGCCGCAGATTTGATGGGCCACTACCCCCGCAGCACCCAAGGAAACAGATACATATTGTCTCGGTGGGTTGAAGCTTTCCTCCTGCTTAGCCAAGAAACTCAGGGGATCTTACGCAAGTGCGAGACTATGATCTTCCCTCGCTGGGATTACCCGCAGGTAACCTTAACCAACATTGGAACACAATTTACCGGCATTGCCTGGAAGAAAGCCTGCAACAGACGGGGAGTGGAAATGTGGACTACTCCCCCTTATCACCCACTAGCTAACCCTACTGAGCGGAGGAACCAGGAGTTGAAGTAGAGCCTCCGACTCAGTGTGGGTAGCGATCACAAGCGTTGGGATATCCACATGCCAGATATCCTCTTCACCCTGAGACGGCGAAACAATGAGTACACATAGTAATCTGGGGTTTGTTGCAATGAAAGAGACGTCATAGTTAAGTGATTAGAGCAGCTAAATGGTGAATAGAAAATGAAGTACGTTTTGTAAAACGACGTACCGAAAAGCAAATGCTTAACGGTTTTTTTATCAAGGTTCGGACAAAGTCAAATACGAACACGCCAATTACAGTGGCAGAACCACAACCTAATGGTGTGCCTGGCCACCAGCCAGGGAAGTAGGTCAACCTGAAAATTAAGTGAAGTAAGTAACCGGTGGATGCCGGACGAAAATTCAAAAGACTGTAAATATCACCAAAAGCAATTGTATATATTTTGAATATTGAGAGTTGTGTTTTGTACAAGTGTTTTGTCTTCTTTTTTGAGTACCATGTTTTTTGTTTACTATCAATGTAGGTGACCCATACATATGTTTTTTTGTAGATTAGTAATTATAATTAATCAACGTGTAACTCACCAAGTAATCAGGCATGTAAATAGAGAGAAAGGGGAAGTACCCTTACTTAGGTTAGAACCCAGTGCCACACGTAAAGTGTCCCTGCCATGAGACCCGTTAGGAGAGGCTTGCGAGCAGCCAGCTTGAAATTCGTCCTCAGCGCCATGGCAGGAAATAACTAGGAACACGCCCATGTGAGTTTGGGCTAACTTACCCTATTTCCCAGAGTGTTAAACAATACGTGCTGGCATGTAAAATTGCATTTTTTTTCAGAAACCAGACTGTAAAACGTCTTATGTAAATAACCACAGCCCTCAGCTGTTCAGTGTGAGCAACACACTTTCTCTCCTCAACCTTGAAGGGGCGCTTCATTCACCTGACTCCCCACCGCGTGACACACTCACACTTGCAACACGGGGGCAGCGATAATGAGCTGCCAGGCCAACGCCCGCAAGAGAAAGAAACAGCGCAACCCAGGAAGATGAGCGCAATGCCGCTGTCCAACCTTGCCACGAGGTACAGAAGAGCGGCCGTGGCAGGAGCCATCCAGTTAGTTACCTTAAGGGGGCTGTCTGACTACACTCCTCACGCCTTCGCCCAGAATCGTCGAGATGATTCTCCGTCGCAGCAGAGGGGCAGATGAATTGATGCATGATGCTTCTTATACACTATTATTTTCGACTTCACATCATCACGCATGTGTCATGTGCCCCGAGGGAGTCGAACACAGACGGGTGCCTCCAAGACCAGTGCCAACGTGGTAAAGTAAGACATGTCATAGCCCCTGCCACTTGTAAATTTGCTAAGAAGCAGCAGCCGACATGCAAGAGTTTGCTCCTAAGTGAGCGGTGGATACCGCCCGCACAGCTGCCAAACCACCATGCAGCCATCCCACCAAGAGATGGCAGCAGAATTGCCACCCAACCCGAACCCGAGGGGCGACGGCCGAAGATAAACAAAGCGCCAGAGACACGAATGAACCCTCCAGCCAGGGATATATATGGACTGACACCTGGAAGAAATGCCAGTTGTTCACGTAGCTTGCCTTAGCATCAGTCATGCTAAGGCTCTCTACTAACAGCCATAGTCCTCCTGAGAACTCTCCCGAGAGCTTCCAGAGTTCTACTAGCCTTCTTCACCGATGCCTTTTCTACCAGTGTAGCTGAAGAGTCATCCCTACCCCAGACACTTGCCTTCAAGAAACACCATACCCGACACGTAGATCACACGTGGTACCCCAATCCCTTCAGGACTACCAGCCACAATTAGGGTTTAGTTGTTTTCACTGCTACTCATTGTTTGCTCTCATCTGCTTTTCAAGCCAGGCTCCTCAAGCCGACAGGCCTCTTCACCTGTCTTGCCTTAATACAAAGTCCGTTGAACACCTAGAGTGTGTAGAGGTAGGAAATAGTACGGGTCACCGTGTTCTATTCTAGTGAGAGTAAAACACGTATTCCAGCTAACTTCTGTCTTTCCTTGCTCTGAAGTGAATGTGTGCCTTTTCCCCAACCTGGTAAGCATCACCCTAGAAGGGAGTAGCAGGGGACAGCGAATTGGCAACATTTTTTTACATAGAGCAGGACTGCGAGCAGTCCCTAACCAGGACTGCACATACGTCGTACACACCACAAAGTCTACAGCCATCCACTCTGTGGACCAGGTACGTGTAGGTACCTGGTGCGCACGTACGGTATAGCCCCAACCACTATAAAATCATATGACGAAGCGTCTATGCTGAGTCAGCTAACCCATTCTCTTAAGATTGTATAAACTCGCCAGAGGGGGGGATGCCAGGTTTGACGAGGCTTGACTCAGGAACTTCCGGAGTATACTCCAGCTAGGGGTTTGTTGCCTGTCGCCCTCTACAGGATGAACCATAACACCTTTCCTGCTTATGACATTCGCCCACCGACGAGGGAGCAGGAGAAATGCATGGAGGACAACTTCTATTCTTGCATCTTGCCACCCCTTAAGTAATCAACTTTTACCAGCCCTCAGCTGTTTATCCCCGCGGGAGAGAGCACAAGCAGCCTGACACTTAGTGGAGCCTCATTCCTTTACCCTCTCCGCCAACCTCTTTGGCCTTCCAATTAGGGTTCCCAGAGCTGCCCACCCTGCTGTAGAGCTTCTACAGTGAGTGATCCCACTCACACTGGAGGTGATTCCAGTGGAAAAGACAACCCACGAGACCGTCAACCACCAGAACTCCAGCACCAGCCAACCCAGCTCCAGCCAGCCTGCAGACACACCAACAGCCAGGCGACATCAAGGTCAGCCTGCCCTGCCGCCCGCTCTAGCCGCAGCCAACGTCCGAGGGCCAGAGCCAGGGTCTGCCCCAAAGAACTAACACCAGTGGTAAGCCAGCGACCCCTCACGTTCCAGATGCCCGTAAGCATCACCTCGCACTCACGGACTTTGTGCCTAGCCGTAGCTAATGCTCCCGACTTTATGTAAGGGACCTGTGTGAGGCCGACGAGCCATAATCCAGACGCCTCCACAGTAGAGGTGCCCGCTACCTGCGCAACTGACTTGTGCAGAAACAAAAACCTACTTGATGTGACGTTCCTTTCCCTGGCCGTCACGCGTCAAATATTATTGAACAGATAACTTATATGTGACTATTAAAACCAATTTACTGTCTATTTATTTATTTTATTCATATGGTGTCTAGAAGTTCTGTACTTAGAGGTCTATGAGTACTTGAAAATTGAGCTGGAGCTGAAGACCTGCTTGCCGCTTGACAGCAACTGACAAGACAGTTTGTTAAATGTGACGCCTAATACACTCAACGTGGAAAAATGAAGGAAGGTGTATAAGCCTAGTATCCCTTTAGAGACTAGGGAAACAGTCTCTTTAACAAGGATTTTAAGGGGGCCGTATGGGCCGACATGGTTGCACCCTGGGGGCGTCTTGCCCTGGTTCACCTGAGCGCATAGCTGGGCACTGAGGGTTATACTAGCCCTTTTATTGCCCGCCTGGTGATTGTGCATTTAGAAATAGCTGCGAGTACACAGTTATGCACTGCCAGTAATGTTACGTTAAATTCAGAGAATAAAAATAAAAGAAGAATAGAGAATTATTATTTAACGGATTCAGTGGATGGCCTGGAGGTGCAGGCATGACCGTAAAGGTGGTTTAATATTCCATAAGAGTGCAGAGGAGGACAGGTTCTGGCGTGTTCTGCCCAGGAAGGAATCTACTCTTCCCGAGGCCAGTACCATGGGATAGACCCCTGCCGGAATCCTATCGCTCAATCTGCGCAGGAGCGTGCGCTTTACGAGGGATGATGCTCAGGCCTATAGCGACTTGGGGAGAGGTCCCCCTGATCCCCATCGGTGAGAAGTTGAGTGAGCGGTGTCTCCAGTTACGGACCTCAACTGCCCCCCTGGGTTCATAGCGTTCCCCACGTATGGACGCTATGGCTCTCAGTAAGCGGCGTGACCAGCTTGCAGCCTGATAGTCTTAATGTCTTACCGTGTTTGTCCTCCTCAAGCCTTAGGAGCCTCAGAGAAAGGTTCTCTCCCCCCTTGCCACAGGAGCGCTAGAAGAGCGGTGTTACGAGCTAGCAACTAGAACTACAAACATTTGATGAGGTGAGAGTGCCCTTAAGTGAGATCTTTGGTTCGAAACTATCGCAGCGATTGTGCGTGCACCGAGAAGTAGATAAGCAGATATGCACACAGAAGGCAAAGTGGGTAAGGGAGGTGAAAGCAAAAGAGAATGATCAGACCCAAAAGCGGTTAACGGGTAGATATATGTTTTATTTCGTCAGCAGGAATTTACAAGACATGTATCTCCGACCTGTGTCTGCTGACGTCTGATGGACGAGGGACAAAGTTTTCCAAGCTGTTTGCCGCAGGACGGCAGTGAGATATCGATCGAAGTTCAGGGGGGGAGAGATCCTGGTACAGCTATACCCGGCGCGGACGAGGCATGTGGCCAACACTCGAAGCAAAGGCAAAGACTCCATGACAAGAACTTCTGCCTAGTGTGTTGAGAACCACAAGTTACCCTTAATTGATACAAAGTTACCCTTCAATGACTGTTCGCATTACATGTAGGGACAAGTTCCAAAACGTGTTGATAAAAATGTAGTAGGCCAATATTATTTTTTCTATATAGATAACTCTATTGATATTGTGATATTTATGTAAAAACAGCCATTTGAACATCTTTTATTGGAACCAATAAACTTCACAAATATTGTTGCATTTTTTATTTCAAGAACTACACTAAAAGGGTGTTTATTTAGACCACGTACATTTGAAAACCTCGCATATGATTTTGAACTTTGTTGCAATGTCAAGTGTTTTTCATTTATTAGCACACTCCATAATTTAAACAGAACTAAGGTTTACAAAACCGTAACACATAAAGCTAAACTCCCAATTTAAATCCGTTCTACATAAGATGCAAAAAATGTGCAAACCATCATAAACAACTTAACATTGTCTAGCAACTGTCAGACGTAATCATGCTTTTTCCCTTACACGCCTGGCACGTGGAAAAGCGGCAAGCGGCAGTCTTCCTACCCCCACAACATAGAAGGAGCGGTAGGCGGATAGCATCTTGCCGCCCCTCCTACATTTCACAGTACGTACCATTCCCTTCTGCCCCTCCTAGACTATATCCAACTTAAGATCGTACGTCTCCCCTTCGTACCATTCCTCTTCATACCACTCCTCCTTATCTCTCACTACATAACTGGCATGCACCTCTTCTCATACTCCTCCATCTGACGTGAGTGACGCCACGTGACAGACTAACAAAGGCTGGCTCGGGCATGGCAAGTAGGTGAATGTCACATGCGATACGACGTGTTTAAACATTTAAAAAATATGAGTTTACAGATGTTTGTGTCATTATAGTGAAAGGCTTCATAAACAGACTTGCATTATAAACAAAATTAAGTACCTTTTAAATGATAGGGCAAATGACGGTGCATTTAAAAACTATCGCAATGGCGGACATGGCGCTATAGGCCATACTCCCAATAACGTGGTTCCACTGGATTCCTTGTCGCCTAACTGCATTTTACAACTCTACTACCACAGAAAAAGTAGTCCGAATTCTGAAAAATTTTCTTATTTTGTAACCATGTAAACACTGTTTTACATAAAGCTTAACTCTTTTTTAAGTAAGCAAAATTTGTAACTGCGTGCGTTTATTTGCACTATAAAAAATGAGCACTCTCATTTTCACACTCCTTTGACACTACTAGGCCACCTGAGTTATACAGAGTGATGGCTAGTAGGGTACTTAGTTAAATTACTTTGCTGCAGACTAAGGGCACCTGTGGTTGTTGCGTTAGGGGTAAACAAATACTCGTATTCTCTGTTATTTAACATACCAGTATTTTATTTGTCTGAACGTAACATAGGTATTTGCACACACTGCCGAGATTGAGCCCCCCCCACAAGTCGTAGGCCTGAAGGGCTGGTGGGTGGAATGCTATGCGTCGGGGAAGGTTGTTTGAAGGGAGACGTTTCTACTTATCTGTGACTGCGGCTTTTGGTGAGTGTCTTCGTTGGTAGTGAGGCCTGGTGAGTTGGGTGGCCCATTTTCAGGCCCTCGTACTGGCTCTTGTTGGCGTACTGTACTCAGCTGGTTTCTTCCTGCGGCTTTGACTGACTCTCTCGGAAGTCCGGGATTGGTTTCCTTGGACTTGTGCTTTCTCTGCGACCTCGGCTGGCGTTACTCGTAGGAGAGCGCGTCTCCTCATCTGCGTAGACATCCTCAACGATCCGGCTCGCGTTTCAGACTTCCCCACCTCGGAAACTGCCACTACGTTTTCGGAAATAAACTCATAAGTTCTCGGCACTTCTACCGGGTTTGTCTCGGGAATTTACGCTGTTCCTTGGTTCTCTCCCCGGTGGCGTCACATTTGACTTACTGACTGCTTGCCTCGTCGCCATCCGGTGCACGACTAAGTGTTTTCGGGGAATGGCGCCTCTCGTTATGGAGCTGCCACTCGTTTCCGGGAATTTACTCAAGTTCTCGGCACTGTTCCCGTCATACGACTGCTTACTCTCGTGTTTCCTTCGCTTCCCATCTCGGCTGCACCTATCTCGTCTCACGGCTGTACCGCCGAACAACTCCCGTCTTGGCTGGCGATAATTGACTCTGCCGGGATCCGAACCCGGCCTCGACTGACTCACCCGACTGCCTCTTCTCTGCGTGCGATATGTCTGCCTGACTGACTGACACTGGTCCTGCGCCTCTCGACGCCTCTGAACAACTCCTAACAACTGTCTCCGAACAACTGATCCACCTGCCTCGGCTACCCCTGAATTTAACTCGTCTCCCGCTATATCCAAGTTAGCTGTCAGCAGTTTCTCGAGAGAGAAATCTGGAAATCCCCTGTGTACCTCGCACATTTTTTGTGTAGGNGTTAGCTGTCAGCAGTTTCTCGAGAGAGAAATCTGGAAATCCCCTGTGTACCTCGCACATTTTTTGTGTAGGATTTCGTGTCTCATCAGCTGCTTGTGTTCTCCAACTAGGGTGGAGGGAGGGTGTGGCAGGACATCTCGGGGATTCGTGTGAGCTGTGTCTGCATTAATTCTCGGCGGGGGCTCCCCTGATCAGCTATTTCTCGGGACTTTCCCTGTTTCTCTCGACTTCGGTTCTTCCCCGTGTGCCCTTATACGTTGGGAACAGCCCCGAGGGTTTTTCCCCCCAGGGTGTGAATACAGTGCAATGCCTATCACATGTACCTGTCACGCGTCAATCTCCCCTGGCTAACTTCGCTGTTGAACACCCTCTAAACAGCGTTGGCTACGGGTTTTGAATCTTTCTGACTCACTGCTCTATGTCTCCATGATCGCCGCCAACTCTCTGCTGCCCAAGCGCACATGTTTTGTGTGACAGCTGAGTAGCTATCTTCTCCCGTACTTTCCCCTCTTGCGGGAGCTCGTCTAGCTGTAGACCCCCTCTTTTCCCTCTTCCCGCTCTGACCTAGTGAGGAATGTGTGTTATCAGCTGAGAGGTCGTTTGCCTCGGCTCTCGGTCCCTGGTTTGTCTCATGGCTTCTTCCTTCAACGACTCTAAGGGAGGGGGTGGTCTCAGAATCTTGCAAATTGACATTAGGTACTAACACAGTAAACTCTGGTTACATTTCACACTTCTCTTACGTTACTACTACACATTTACATTGGTTAATTACATAATCTCATCTTTCGGCCATTCCCTGTGTAGTGACGGTGTTATTTTACTGGTATTTCTTACTGGTAATCTCTCCTGCCGCTTAACGAGCGGTCTGATGGGGCAAAGATAAACATACAACACTGACCCTGGCAGCGAAGTAAACACACTTTATTTATAAGGGCTGGTAGGCCTCTCAAAAAAAACAATAACTCTCATCTTTTCCGGCCTTTTTGCCACTATTTCGGGCGGTCTTACCGCGGGCTGAAAGAATCACATACTTTGATCCTGGCGGCATTTTACACACACTGCCTCTAGCGGCAAAAACACACGTATTCTTATCTCGGCTGAGGGCCTAAATCTCCAATTATAACACACATTACACTAACAAATAACTTATAATGGCTGATGGCCTAAATCTCTTCCTAACACATACATAACTAATATTCCTAACTAAACAACAAGCAAACCTGGCGGTAAACAACTGGTAAACAATATATGAACATTGATAAACAATAAAATAACAACACTCAAACCTAGTGGTAAACAACTGGTAAACAATTAGTTACCTCGGTAAACAATAAAATAACTGGTGACACACAATGGTAAACAAAAAGTAAACACTGGTAAACAGCGCAACTGATGAATTGAACACTGGTAAACAACGAGACTGATGTCCTGCATCTTTTGTCGCAGACTTCTTAGTGGTCTTACTGCGCGTGTTTGCACACATAATTACACTGTAAAAATGACCTCGATAACTGAACTGAAGGCTTCTCAACACTTAGCACTTACGGTATTGAAATTACTGAAAATAGTCTTAGACAAAAAAATATGTACTTGCTGCACTTTCTCGCCCTTGTTGCTGTATGGGGGAGGGATTGTGCAGTAAACACTTTACCTTGGGTTGAATGTCTTCTTGGCCTCTGGACTAGGCGGGGCCTGTAGTCGCGTCTCTTCCCGGTTCCAGCAGCGTCGCCAGGGCTGGACCCGCATGGCCTTGTTTACTTCTGTCTGGATAAGGGTCGCCTCACCTCACCTCGCCACGCACTGCGAACCTGGACAGCTTGCAGAGGGGGAGGGTGGTCCCTCATCATCCTCTCCTTCAGTTGACACCTCCGGACTGCTGTACTGCTGCAGCCTCGTTTCTGGGTCGGCTGTGGTTTTCCTGGTACTGCCTCGCCTCTCTGATGTTTGCTGGGTTCGACTCTCTGTCAATGTATTTTTCTTGATGTCGGTCCTGCTTCCTTCCTTTATTCTCCTCTTTCTCCGCGTCCACTTCCCGCCTTCCTTCGCCTCTTCGCTTGTCTAGCTCCTTCGTTTGGTCGTACTCTCTTCTTCACTCGTCCGTCTTTGCTCTCGCTTCATATCGCCTTCTTGTTCACATGTTTATCCCCGCGCGCGTTAAGTTTCGGCCAACGTCCTGGCCCGTCTTTATTATATTAAGTAATCTCTAAATGGTAATCATTAATGTATAATTATGGTAATGTGTTGGTATTTGTATATTATAATTGGTATTTTAATTTATTTTATTATTATTACATTTATTATTTAATTTTCATTTCATTTCATTTCATTTTAAATGTAAGGGATGTAAACATCCTCTACGTAATTTCAGCTTTCCAAATATATAATTTGTGTATTTGGTTTCCTCAGGGTTCTCCCATATACTCATAGAAATACCATCCAAAAGCTTNTTCCAAATATATAATTTGTGTATTTGGTTTCCTCAGGGTTCTCCCATATACTCATAGAAATACCATCCAAAAGCTTCGGTCCTGCGGCCCTAGATTTACTGGCCGCTACCGGTATAACAGCTACTGATTACAGTATATGAGGTCACTATATGCCTTACAATGCTATTCCTATATCAACACAACTTATCTCTTAGAGCAAGAAGGGGATATAACAAGGATCAAAGGTTATCAACAGAGGTCAACTGAGGTCAAGGCTATTACATAATCGTTCTTGTACAGTCAGACACATAACATAATACACACAACAATCCCTATGAAAATAACTACTCACAAGGAGTTTCCTCAAGTAAAACGTCCAACATTATTATAAACATCCCATGTACCCATCACGCGTCACCATTGCAACAATTACGTGACATAAACAAACTTCCATATGTCAATATTTGCTCATCATTTCTACACTTACTACTTTCGTCCACTCTTGCCAGATAAATTTAAAGCTATGCTGCCAAGTGATGCAATAAGTATAACCAAAAGTCACTACAGCCAACAGTTCTAATACACTAAACAACCTATGTTATTTGTATTGAACAAAATAGCAAGATATAGCTTACAAAAAAAAATATTTTCGCTAACTTTTAACTGTGTTTTATTGGTATGGTGTTTTCATAAATGTGTGTACATATTTCTATTGAAGTTTTGTCATACTTATTGCCCCAATGGACCCACATTCACATAGTCACAAAATGTAAAATGTTCATACTCGCTAAGTATTCATTCAGTACAAACAAACTTGCATAGATAATATGTGGAGCATCATTGTAACTTCTTCCACCAGCAGCTAATAGATGGTGGCACTTTTCTCTCCAATAAAATATTTTTAAATCTTTTCAGAAATATTGTGTACATTAAAAGTGTAAGATAATTTATGTCTGTATAATGCTGGTAAGATGTAATATGTGTTATAATAATATTCTTAAGGTAACAGGTTCTAAGTTGTAGTAAGAGAAGAGCTGGCGATAATCTACACAAAACCTCAAAGACCTATATCTTCTCAACAAGTACAATGGGTGACGACCCTTGACTAACTGATAGTTCTATTGAATCTAACTCATCCATATCCTTCAGAATTCCCTCAACTGTCTCGTGCGAAGCTAGTGGCATTCGTCTTGGTGGCTGCTTTATGGACCTGCCATCTCTTGTATCTATGTGAGGGCAGGTCACGTTAGTCCTTCCAAGGTTATTTGGTCCACATGAGAGGGCATCCTTATTTATATGCAGTAATTCAGNTTCCAAATATATAATTTGTGTATTTGGTTTCCTCAGGGTTCTCCCATATACTCATAGAAATACCATCCAAAAGCTTTGGTCCTGCGGCCCTAGATTTACTGGCCGCTACCGGTATAACAGCTACTGATTACAGTATATGAGGTCACTATATGCCTTACAATGCTATTCCTATATCAACACAACTTATCTCTTAGAGCAAGAAGGGGATATAACAAGGATACAAAGGTTATCAACAGAGGTCAACTGAGGTCAAGGCTATTTCATAATCGTTCTTGTACAGTCAGACACATAACATAATACACACAACAATCCCTATGAAAATAACGACTCACAAGGAGTTTCCTCAAGTAAAACGTCCAACATTATTATAAACATCCCATGTACCCATCACGCGTCACCATNTACTCACAAGGAGTTTCCTCAAGTAA
This sequence comes from Clitarchus hookeri, assembly GCA_002778355.1. NCBI lineage: Eukaryota > Metazoa > Arthropoda > Insecta > Phasmatodea > Phasmatidae > Clitarchus > Clitarchus hookeri. The sequence goes on along the minus strand of NQII01000398.1, from coordinate 404,400 downwards.
AACGTCCAACATTATTATAAACATCCCATGTACCCATCACGCGTCACCATTGCAACAATTACGTGACATAAACAAACTTCCATATGTCAATATTTGCTCATCATTTCTACACTTACTACTTTCGTCCACTCTTGCCAGATAAATTTAAAGCTATGCTGCCAAGTGATGCAATAAGTATAACCAAAAGTCACTACAGCCAACAGTTCTAATACACTAAACAACCTATGTTATTTGTATTGAACAAAATAGCAAGATATAGCTTACAAAAAAAAATATTTTCGCTAACTTTTAACTGTGTTTTATTGGTATGGTGTTTTCATAAATGTGTGTACATATTTCTATTGAAGTTTTGTCATACTTATTGCCCCAATGGACCCACATTCACATAGTCACAAAATGTAAAATGTTCATACTCGCTAAGTATTCATTCAGTACAAACAAACTTGCATAGATAATATGTGGAGCATCATTGTAACTTCTTCCACCAGCAGCTAATAGATGGTGGCACTTTTCTCTCCAATAAAATATTTTTCAATCTTTTCAGAAATATTGTGTACATTAAAAGTGTAAGATAATTTATGTCTGTATAATGCTGGTAANAATATTTTTCAATCTTTTCAGAAATATTGTGTACATTAAAAGTGTAAGATAATTTATGTCTGTATAATGCTGGTAAAATGTAATATGTGTTATAATAATATTCTTAAGATAACAGGTTCTAAGTTTTAGTAAGAGAAGAGCTGGCGATAATCTACACAAAACCTCAAAGACATATATCTTCTCATCAAGTACAATGGGTGACGACCCTTGACTAACTGATAGTTCTATCGAATCTAACGCGTCCATTTCCTTCAGAATTCCCTCAACTGTCTCGTGCGAAGCTAGTGGCATTCGTCTTGGTGGCTGCTTTATGGACCTGCCATCTCTTGTATCTATGTGATNAGAATTCCCTCAACTGTCTCGTGCGAAGCTAGTGGCATTCGTCTTGGTGGCTGCTTTATGGACCTGCCATCTCTTGTATCTATGTGATGGCAGGTCACGTTAGTCCTTCCAAGGTTATTTGGTCCACATGAGAGGGCATCCTTATTTATATGCAGTAATTCAGAGACGGCCTTCTCCTGATGGCAGTTAGTATTTTCTTTTGTTCTTACTAGAAGTATGTGTAGTTTGCTGGTGGTGAGGTAGACACCTTTTGTTTAACAGCATTCACAATTTGTTGTAAATAAGTATCCCTTCATTATTTGCAGCATGTAATGTGACATCTTGCTCATAAAGACAAGCAGGTATAGGTAGTGTGCACTCTGCAAGACTGTGTTTGTATGCATGCGTGATTGTATTTGCAGGTCTGAAGAACACGCTGTTTGACGAGTGCCTGGTGCGGGACANCTGTGTTTGTATGCATGCGTGATTGTATTTGCAGGTCTGAAGAACACGCTGTTTGACGAGTGCCTGGTGCGGGACACATGGATGATCGGAGCGGGTGGACTCTTCATCCTGCTGTGTATGTGGCTGTACACTGGATCGCTGTTCCTCACCGTCATGACGACTGTAGCTGTCGCATTCTCCCTCGGCATCTCCTACTTTATGTACACGCTCATGTTCGACCTCAAGTTCTTCCCCTTCATGAACCTGCTGGCTTCCATCGTAGTCATAGGTGCGTGCCAAACTGTGTCCCCAGTTACTGCAGTGCTAATATAGGACTTACGGTAATAGTAGTTTATACTATAACTTATACATAAACTATATGGATGCTCAAGCTAATAATGATGATTACTCATTTAATTCTGATGTGCTTCGGAAGTATTGTTGTATCTATGGACGTGCATACAGCTCACACCTCTTGGTAAACTGGCTTCTCTTCCTGTTAATTCTGTCCTCACAAGAGAGGAGTGCATTAATACACTGCCAATCAGAACATTGTGACATTACACTGGATGATGCGGAGTATAAAAATAACTTCACCCTTACGTGTCATGCATCATAGTTTTCCCACCTATTTAGCCTTTCCTGTTTGAAGCTGTTTACCATGTATACTTGGGTAAGTAGGCATGCCAAGCCACCC
>NQII01000398.1:368195-393560 GCA_002778355.1 Clitarchus hookeri | reverse complement strand
CTTTTAACAAATTATTAAAATTTATTGAAAAAATATACTTAAAACTTAAAACAACCAATTTATATAGTGCTTCAGTGCTAAAAGCAAGACAAAACCTTTTTCCATATACCATTTTTTTATAACCAATTGAACATGTAACTCCTAGGGTGATTTTTCAAAGGTTCTTTTCAAAAGTATGGAAGATACTGTGAATGGATTATAAAAGAACATCAACAACTCCAGTGGCAGTTCTTTTACCAGCAGGCTTCCTTTTTNGAAGATACTGTGAATGGATTATAAAAGAACATCAACAACTCCAGTGGCAGTTCTTTTACCAGCAGGCTTCCTTTTTTTTTTTGCTTTTTTTACCTGGCTNGGCTTCCTTTTTTTTTTTGCTTTTTTTACCTGGCTGCTTCCTTTTTCTTTTTGCTTCTTTTACCTGGCTGCTTCCTTTTTCCTTTTGCTTCTTTTATGCAGTGACAAGGCCATCCACTTCCCTTTTTTTTGCTTTTTTATGCAGGGACCTGCTGGTTTTTTTTTTTGCTTTGTTGGAATGTCACACCTCTAAAAAAAACGTCCCTTCTTCCCTTTTCCAGCCCCCTTGGCTAGACTATTCTCTGCCTTACAGGAAACACAGAAGGCTTGGAGAAATGTATTGATCAGCTAGCAGTGTTGCTTACAGGGGTGGACTGAGTGATAAAGACAGAGGCAGGAGAGGACAGTTTAGTACTACCACTCCTTAATTTTTTTTTTGCATATTGCATGCACCCCAGAATTTTTTCTGTTATTTTTGGGGAAAAGGGAGCACTATACAGGAGGTAGTTATTTTTGTAAGGACAGAGTTTTGCAGTAAATTTATTGCTTTTTAGAAACGAGAACTGAGTAGTTGTCCTTACCTAAAACCGGTTCCGAGTCAAACCTCAAGAACCAGTATAAATTGGAACCGAAGAACCGGACTGACCCATCCCTAAAAATAACTGATGTTAGTAATTCAGTGTTCTGTGATATTTATAAACAAACAAGTCAGCAATGCCTTATTTAAACCACGTTATCAAAACAAAAGTGCTTAAACTATAAACTGCAGTTCCAAATATCCTTTATAAACTTAATTAGAATTAGTCATTGAAAAGTAAATTAATTATTTATTAGTTGGACTCGATTCGCTATTGTTTTTTAAAGCATTGACCTCGCCATTACAGCTGGGCGCGGGCTAGTCCGCTTTGCTCGAATCATCATTGGTGCTTGACTTGGTTGCAGTAGATTATTTTTCCTGTAACCACCATCTTCCGTACCATCTAATCCATTTGCGATCCCAGTCTTCGTGAAACTTTTCACAACAGTTTCATGTTGTATCAGCTACCAGGTGCTTGTAACTCACTTACATATCAGCTGCAAGGATGGGCACTTCACTTTGCCACCTGTCATTAGTGTGTGATCATCATTGGCTTGCCATTCATTATAAAAATGGTGTATATGGTCTTTGAATGGCTTGTTGATAAACATGTCTAGTGGCTGCAAAATTGACATTGAGCCACCTGGAATAATGTCTTAGTCTTACTGTATTCTGTTGTCTTTGAGGACATGAATCATTTGTTCAATGAGGACTTCTGTTCCAGATTGTTTTCATCCAGTCCACAATTAGTTTCTTGTCCAGCCATCCTATCCCATGAGGAAGGCCTTACACCTATGTTTTTTTTACTTCCTTTCATCTCACTAAAAATGTGCTGTCTCCGTTAACTGCTCATCGGTAGTGTTGGCAGCATGGCTTGGCCAGCTGCAACGATGGGTCACACAATAATTGGACAGCGGCAGCTCTGCCTTGTGCCAAGGTTTCCATTGTGTTGCCCACGTGTAGTGGATGTGCAGACAAACTTTAGCACAGCAGGCAGCAGCAATAAGATAAGCAAAAGTTTGCTGTGTAACGATTAAGTGATGATTTTATTTTTACCAAAGTTGTTAACTGAAAAATTAGTTGCAACTATTATGTGAGGTGATAATTGTGTGATGAAATACGGTACTACCTAACATGTTCTATATCTCTATTATGAGATCTACAGAACATAAATGAAATAAATAAATAACTAAATAAAAGTGATACAGTGAAATTGTTACAAAGTGAAGTTCACACATGCACAAAAAATAAAAGGAAAACATTTGACTTTTAATTTGGTCATTGAGTTTAACTCTACATGAGTGGTTTTCTAAAGTATGTGCTGGCATAAACAGAATTCGGGACCGTAGCCTAAGCGAACCGCCCAACATTTTGTGATTTTGCCCGCAGTCATGTTGGATCTGGGTGACCTTGAACTTAATCCTGTATGACCTTGGGATAACCTTGAGGTCAAAAATTAAGAAAAATCAGTAGTTTATGATTGATCTAGCAACTGCTAGTTATGTCTAGCCATTCAGAGCAATAGGAAACAAAAGCTGATATAGCCTGGAAAAATGGACAAGTGTCAAGATTATTTATGTATATTTCATTATTTGTGGTTACTGCTTGTGTAATCGTTTTGAAAAACTTGTAATATCTTATAAAAGGGGACGCAGAGGGAAACATTGGGCAGTTAGGCCAAATAACTTGCATAAAATACCCTGGTGCAACAAAATTAATACACATTCTCACTTATACACATTTATATATGACATTCTGGTGCCATGTTGATTAAATTTTTCTAGATTATTCATAATAAACTTTTTCCTTTGAGCTTGCAATACTTTCTATCGTGGCATTAAGTGTTACTTTATATTACCTGAAAAAGGTTAAATAAAAGCGAATTTAATAACTTCTTCCAAGAACTAAAACACTAGGAACAGTTCTTCAAATGCATGAGAATTCTGTCATCCAATTTGCTAATTCATTTGATACAATTTTACGACATGACGTAAACTAAATTCAAGATGTAAATACAGTTTCTTGCCAAAAACAACTTTTGATGTACTTTGATTGGCTACTTCATTTCGACTTGTACTTAAGCTACAAATACAGTGGATTCCCTGTCTACCATTTTTCAGGGAACTGTCAAAAAATTTCCATACATCCGGGATTTCAGTACAATGGAAACTCTATCCATCGAACATGGATGGATCGAAAGTCGGTGTCCACAGAAAGTTTTCTGTGGTCCCAACAAAATTCCTATGTAAATAATGCTAGAAAAGTCAGTTTTTGCCAAACTCAAAATTTAATTTTTACCTCATCAATCCAAAAAAAAATTTTGTAGCATCACCGAAAATTACATGCTCATCATTAAACAATGAAGTATTAAGAAAAAATTATAAGCATCAACTATAATCACCATGGCATACGAAGATGGTGTACAGTACATTATGTGCACATGCACAAGTAATGCTAATAGATAACACAAATAAAATACATTTTCAACACACATTATTTTCGCGTGTGTCTCACTGCCCTGCGTTTAGTCCTATATTCTGTACCATATAAGAAGGCCACTTTTTGACAGCTCGGCGAAAGTAGCGCCATTGTTTACATCTGACTACGTATCCTTCCGTCATCAGCTGGTCCGTCACGTCGGGCTGTATTTTTTATCAACACGCTGTCAACTAATCCACTTCTCATTGTACTGTAATGCTAAACAAATTTTAAGATATTTTAAGACTGACATCTGTCTAAAAATATAAGTAGGTTATAAAGTTAAAAATATAAAATGTTGCAAATAATTAGATATTTGATAACTCTTTTTTAATTTGTCCGAGTTAGTGAATTTGGGTTAAAATTTGCGAGACGGTCTGTTGTATCTATTATTACACTTTGGATGTTATAGCTAATATATTCGAGTTGGAAATATGTGACGTGGAATAACGTTAGAATTGCTTAAAAACTATTCACGCGTGTCTACGGAATCAAGGAGATGGGTTTCGAGAGAACAATATGGCGTATAATTTACATAGAAGAACGATTACCGGCCGAATATAAATGACTTTTACTCCAAATCGTTGTACATGAAATATATGTTACTTTAAAAATTATGGAGAGCTCGTGGAAAAATATAACTATTGGCATATGTTTGTAAATTCGTTATATATCGCGCAGAAAAGAGGTTCATTTCTGGCTGGTAATAGCTCGCAAAATATCCGATAGATAGCGCGCAGCACGTCACGACGAAGTTTTGAGTAACTCTCTTTATGGTCAACAGATAGTGTATTTTTTAAAGTTGATAATTCTTATGTTACAAGCTGGAAATATATTTCAAATTTGTGTCGTTTCGTCAAATTATTAGAAAAAAATAATTCAATAATATTATGCTATATTTCTGTATGCTTTTGGAATTAATATCATGGACGTGTTGAAAGCAAGGTTGGAGATGGATGATACGACGTGAAAAAGCTTTCTGAAGTTAGCACAACTTCAGAAAACTTACCCACGTCGTATAATTCTATTGTACATTTCATTTTGATCACCTAAACATAACTACATTATCACGAAGTTTAGTTTTTAACACTAACAACCATTGTTTTGTGACCTTGTAAAATAAAATGTATTAATAAAAGCAAGAACTCTTTCTTACCCGCGTATTTTCTGCTTTTCTGATGTGCATCGGCAATGCACTCAGAATAGCCAACGTAATTTTAACTTTTGTTCGTTCATGCATCAGCTGATACAGGATTTTGTAAATAGCGCTTTCTTTGTTTCGTATACGTAAAGTTTCCACTCACTGACTGTCAGAAAGTGGCCTTCTTATACGGTATGGACCATATCTGTGTAATTTACCACTTCCGAAATAACCTATTGTAGATTTTGTCACAATGTTGCACTTTACTTGTACTTTGTTACAATAAATAATAACAATACACGTTTCAGACTACAAATCATGTATTTTAAGAAAACAAAATATAAATAAAAACTGGAAATGTGAAAATACAGTACATATGTGTATGAAATATGTACTGTAGAAGTTTTATGAGACATTCAATAAGCAATTGCAAAGTTTACGGTGGCAGCCTTGTTGGTAACGAATTACCAGCAACCACAAGAAACAGCAGTGCCATATTTTCGAGATATTGATTCCCGATGCGACGTTGCCAACAACACTCGCAAGTTTTTCACTTGAAGATTTTCCCGTGGAAATTACATATGCATATATGTATAAATGTAACTTAAATAAATATGCCCATAAAGGTAGCAAAAAAAGTAACAATAAATTAAAGAAACCCTATTCACTGCACTTTATTAATCACAATATTCAAGACAATTTTATTTCTTACAGTACGTTTGAACCGACACCTGAAACCAGAGTTTTGGTAACCTAGGTTGCAGAAAGCAGAGTTTGTGTATGTTATAAAATGCCGCCAAAGTTAGGTTTTGCCGTATCTTAAAACCACGGTTTGTAATTCAAGTTTTGCCTTGAATCTTAGGTTCCGTGTGCGGTATAAACAAAGAAACTTCGGTTTTGTTTGTAAATATGAAATTAAATGTACAACTAGGATATGTTGAAGTGTAAAACAAGATGTTTAATTGGTTAAAAATAATGTGTGTAAATGCAAAGTCATTATATAATTTTGCTGTAGGTACGAAAATAGCTAATACACAGTAAATATATTGCATCTTAAAAAAAGTTATGAAATACCATTTTTTTAATTAATAATGTTTTATCTAGCAATGTATGCAACTTTTAATAACTTTTTATTAATATTTTTGAATTTCTGTCAAATGCATTTCCTTTTCGTATCACCATAACAAAAAGGATTAATTGTTTTTCATTGTTTTGATACTAGTGATTTCCAGCATAAAACAACACACGAAACACAATCCAAAATGGAGTTTCGTGTGACTGTATTAACACTTGACTAAAACCTTAGTTTGGAAAGTTGGGTTTCCAAAACTGAGGTTTTGGCTGACGGTATAAACATACTGTTAGCTAGTAACTGCAACTGTTGTTTGTTGCTCTATGGATAATACTCCCGCTACATTGGCAGCTATTTCCTGTGCACTTGGTTTCAAAAGAGGTGTTTAAATACAGTTTGTATTAATTTTGAGTGTGAGTACCGGAAAAAATTAGTGCTTATTGTTTGTGTTTTTTTTTTTACATATAAGGTCAACACTTCTTGGTTCACTTGATAACATTATAACAGGGTTCTACTGTATTATGAATGTTTTCTTTAATATTTCCATTCGCATTGTTTTCTTTTAGTTAAACTTGACAATTACCTAACATAGCCTATCAATGTGTTCAACATAAAGTTTAATGAGGTTGGGTTTTTTTTTGTTGACTAATATGTCTAGTCTACANTTATGAATGTTTTCTTTAATATTTCCATTCGCATTGTTTTCTTTTAGTTAAACTTGACAATTACCTAACATAGCCTAACAATGTGTTCAACATAAAGTTTAATGAGGTTGGGTTTTTTTTTGTTGACTAATATGTCTAGTCTACGTCTACAGAATGTCCACATCTGTTGAATTATTATGTCAGTCCCCTGAAATTCTATGAATAGAGGTTTCACTGTATATTAAGGTTCTGACTTGTACATCAATAAAATACAACTTTTAACCATATTAGACTTTTTATTGAGTATGAGAGCTGTACATTATCTGTGAATAAAGTTCAACTAGTAAACACAATAAAAATGGAAATTTTTAAAAAAGTTTTACTGTGTTAGTATTACTGTAAATAATAAATTAAAAATCATTTCACCTCAACTTGTTTAAATAAAGAATAAAACATATCAAAATATTGTATATAACTCGTAATCCGACACCGAATGGAAGCCGACAAAAAACATTCAAGCCCTCTGAAAATTAAAATAATATGACACCAAATGCAAGCCAAATGCCTAATGTCCCGCGCGTACTCAATCGCTGAGAGCACATGGAAAGGTTATTGATGATGATGGTCAGTGCGTTCATGGCGAGCAAGATGGAGAAGGGTAAGCTTCAGCGGCGGGAGGAGTGAAACAGTGTACCCCTCAACTTCCAAACCAGTTGGCACACAGAGGGAGTGCGCAAGGTCGCCATTCTGGTTGCTAAGCACACTGCCAGCCATGCTTGGGGAGGGGGGAGAAAGAGCTGTGCCACCAAGGACAGCCGAAGCTTACTCTATCCAGGCTGCTTAACTAGGTACACATGTTGGTGAAACCTTGGGCGCATGGCAAATGTCTGTATTTTAAAGTAATTAATTATATTTCACTGCAAAAAAAAAGTCGTAATTTTGAAACAAAAATGAATAAATAAGGTGATTAAAAATAAAATTTATTTATTCTGTCTTTAATAATTAATTATTCAAAACCACGTCCTCTGATTTTCCCGTTCACGTATGCCTGTCGTGAGTTACGCTGCACTCAGGCACAGTGTTTTACCCATTATTAGATGACAAAGGGTGTCTAATAGTACCTTACAGGATATCAGTTATTCAAAAGATGCATGTGTATTAAAATAAGTTTATATAAATCCTCTGATTTTCATGCAACTGAAAATGAACTTTATGTGTGGTGATACACAAACAATTTTTGGCGAGAGGTGGAGGTCAAGTATATGCTTCTGGGCATATAATTTTACTCGTGAGGATGATGTCCATTGAGTTAAATTAATATTTTGTTTCAAATCATGTTGATTTTACACCAGATAATATTAAACACCAACTTTATGGGAAACAATGATCTTTAATCACAAAAAAAAGAAATCTTTGCAAATAATAATTCCTTGTTAAAATNACCAACTTTATGGGAAACAATGATCTTTAATCACAAAAAAAAGAAATCTTTGCAAATAATAATTCCTTGTTAAAATTTATTGCATAACATTTTCAGGCAAAATCATTTACATTGACATTGAAATACTAGTGTTGATAGATGCAACTGTTTTGACCAATGGATAATCTTGATAAAATTTCCAGGATTGCCAGGCTCTGAGGCCAGGTGTGTAACGGGTGGAAGTAAGCGTGCGTAGCTGAGAGAGGATACACTTTTTTTTGCTAAACAACAGATTCTCCTCTCAAAGGCATGTAAAGGGAGAGAGAGAATGCACGCTGGTTGCTGCTAGGTAATCACTTCCCCTTCAGGCATGTAAGGGAAGAGAGCATGCCAGACTCACACCGTGCCGCAGTGATAAACGGTGACCCGTGTGACATATTTCACATCAAGTTATTAGATGTTTGCATAAACAACCAGCTTGAAAACGATTGTTGCAAGAAATCTTAGGTGACGGAACCAAACGTTATTTTGATCAATGCATATCCAATAAACGATAAAAGCGAGTAGCTTCATCATTATTTATATAAGAATTTTGCTGCAACCACTGAAAATTAGCTTTGGATACTGTTTATTTGTACATGCATTTTTTTTTACATTGAGAGTCTATTGTATAACCATATCTTAAGTCAAGCCACAAATGAGCATGACTTTTACACGACCTGCTTATTGCAGCCGTAAACCAATGCCCTTGAAAACATCAAGTTATATTCTAAGCATATGTTCTACTGTCACTGTTAAGTCTATTGTAAACTCACCTTTATCGTAGAATTTCATGACATATATGGCTTCTTGAAAATAGTTTACAGATTNTTTAAGTCTATTGTAAACTCACCTTTATCGTAGAATTTCATGACATATATGGCTTCTTGAAAATAGTTTACAGATTATCTTAAAACAAAAGGTATTTGCGAATGGTATTGCTCAAAAATTGGAATTGCAGTTGCAATATTCTTAAAAAAATGCAATCGATGATATTGTAAACTAAATAGCAGTCATAAGCACTGTGATTCAGTTTTTAATACAAAAGCTATGGCTGTGATCAACATTTAAAACGATTGTACATGCATTGGCCATGCTGTATTTGTTGAACATTAGGATTAAAATGCAATGCTTTATTTACAGCGGCAGGAAAGTGNACATGCATTGGCCATGCTGTATTTGTTGAACATTAGGATTAAAATGCAATGCTTTATTTACAGCGGCAGGAAAGTGAATTAATTTGTTTCTTTAAAACAAATGTGATTATTTTTCCAGAATAAGAATATAATGAAAATGCAGCAGACGGGAAGCTATTTGAAATTTATTAATCGCACTTGGGCCGCTGGAGAAAAGCACACAATGTAATNAAAATGCAGCAGACGGGAAGCTATTTGAAATTTATTAATCGCACTTGGGCCGCTGGAGAAAAGCACACAATGTAATTACAGTGAAACCCTTATAAGAAGTTCCCTTTTAAAAAGCTTTTCTGCTTAATAAGTTCATATAATTTTTCATCTGGTTGATAAACATGAAGGTAATTTGACCCTCTTAATAAGATTTCCAGGTTAATAGGCCTAAATTTTTTAATCCCTTCAGAAACTTCTTAAGAGAATTTTACTGTATGTGCTTCCNGATTTCCAGGTTAATAGGCCTAAATTTTTTAATCCCTTCAGAAACTTCTTAAGAGAATTTTACTGTATGTGCTTCCAGAAGCACAATATTCACTTTTGGCAGAGTGAAATATAATTGTTTCAGTGAAAAATTATTTATGTTGAAGGATAAATNACCAACTTTATGGGAAACAATGATCTTTAATCACAAAAAAAAGAAATCTTTGCAAATAATAATTCCTTGTTAAAATGTATTGCATAACATTTTCAGGCAAAATCATTTACATTGACATTGAAATACTAGTGTTGATAGATGCAACTGTTTTGACCAATGGATAATCTTGATAAAATTTCCAGGATTGCCAGGCTCTGAGGCCAGGTGTGTAACGGGTGGAAGTAAGCGTGCGTAGCTGAGAGAGGATACACTTTTTTTTGCTAAACAACAGATTCTCCTCTCAAAGGCATGTAAAGGGAGAGAGAGAGAAAGAGAGAGAGAACACAAGAATGCACGCTGGTTGCTGCTAGGTAATCACTTCCCCTTCAGGCATGTAAGGGAAGAGAGCATGCCAGACTCACACCATGCCGCAGTGATAAACGGTGACCCATGTGACATATTTCACATCAAGTTATTAGATGTTTGCATAAACAACCAGCTTGAAAACGATTGTTGCAAGAAATCTTAGGTGACGGAAACAAATGTTATTTTGATCAATGCATATCCAATAAACGATAAAAGCGAGTAGCTTCATCATTATTTATATAAGAATTTTGCTGCAACCACTGAAAATTAGCTTTGGATACTGTTTATTTGTACATGCATTTTTTTTACATTGAGAGTCTATTGTATAACCATATCTTAAGTCAAGCCACAAATGAGCATGACTTTTAAACGACCTGCTTATTGCAGCCGTAAACCAATACCCTTGAAAACATCAAGTTATATTCTAAGCATATGTTCTACTGTCACTGTTTAAGTCTATTGTAAACTCACCTTTATCGTAGAATTTCATGACATATATGGCTTCTTGAAAATAGTTTACAGATTATCTTAAAACAAAAGGTATTTGCGAATGGTATTGCTCAAAAATTGGAATTGCAGTTGCAATATTCTTAAAAAAATGCAATCGATGATATTGTAAACTAAATAGCAGTCATAAGCACTGTGATTCAGTTTTTAATACAAAAGCTATGGCTGTGATCAACATTTAAAACGATTGTACATGCATTGGCCATGCTGTATTTGTTGAACATTAGGATTAAAATGCAATGCTTTATTTACAGCGGCAGGAAAGTGCATTAATTTGTTTCTTTAAAACAAATGTGATTATTTTTCCAGAATAAGAATATAATGGAAATGCAGCAGACGGGAAGCTATTTGAAATTTATTAATCGCACTTGGGCCGCTGGAGAAAAGCACACAATGTAATTACAGTGAAACCCTTATAAGAAGTTCCCTTTTAAAAAGCTTTTCTGCTTAATAAGTTCATATAATTTTTCATCTGGTTGATAAACATGAAGGTAATTTGACCCTCTTAATAAGATTTCGAGGTTAATAGGCCTAAATTTTTTAATCCCTTCAGAAACTTCTTAAGAGAATTTTACTGTATGTGCTTCCGGAAGCACAATATTCACTTTTGGCAGAGTGAAATATAATTGTTTCAGTGAAAAATTATTTATGTTGAAGGATAAATCAAACTTCCTACAGAAATTACAGGTGTACCAACAATTTTTGCCCAGGATTTCCCCAAAAACTAACATGTGTGGATTAGAATTGATGGCGGCTTACAATTGAGTAAATATGTTACGCAGGAAATAGAAATAAAATGCTGTATTAATGAAGAAACGAAATATCAGGCAATAATCACCAGCATACAGTGTTTGAAATATTGAACCAAAGCATTATTTAACAAAATTATTTTCCTAGGTTTAGCCAATTTTATTTAAGTTCAGTAAATATGCTTCAACAAGGGTTGTTATTTCATCAGCAAACATCGAATGGAACTTTCACACATGATGAGCAGTCATATTTGACCATATTCCATTCCTAGTTGCTGCTTTAAGGAAGATTGCACAAGGAAATGTAACATAACTGCAAATTTTTACAATTTTTCTGGAGTGCAGTTCAAATTTTATATTTGTGTTGCAGGCCATGATAGTGTTTAGACATGACGGAGGCAGTCCTGAGCAACCTGTACTGTGTGCAGTCTGATATTCTGCTGGAATATCGCACCTGGAATCCCAGCCAGAAATGGGAGTAGGTGGTGCCGTAGGATATCACCCACATACTGCTCGGTTGCCAATGTTTCATGTAATGATGAAAGCAGATAGGCTATTGTAGACTATGGAACCCGAGATGATGATGCCTGCTGTGGAGGAAGTGTACCGCTCAGTAGCAAGATTGGAATTGTGGCATTCACGAGAAGCACTCCATACCTGGGCCAGATGCATATTTTCACAATAGCAATGGACAATGATATTTACTGCATTTAATAAACGTTAACAAAAAATATTATCTACCAGGTGCATTGCGTTCACTGCAATACAGTGTGCATTGGCCTCACCACCAACACTCTCAGACAGAGAATGAACATGGCCATACAGCAGACACCAAACAAGCCATAGCTGGGGCAAATGTAAATTTGCAAGAGAAGCCAGTTGCAGCACATGCAGCATCTCACAACCAGAACTTTGACTACTGTTACACAACCTGAGTGGTGAGGGCCTGACCACCTAATAATAGTACAGAACTGCAATGCTGTGAACTAGCCCACCAGACAGACACCTGGCTTAATCATAAGACAACCTCTCCGCCACATTTCAAATTTCCCGCCTCACCCTATTTTGCCTCCTGGCCGCTAGGTTCACAGCTTGCCAACCACCGCTCACTAGACTGCAGTGTGCCACCGCTCGCCGCCTGATGAAGCTGGTCTAGCCAGCAAAACGTTGCACCACCGCGAATCCACGTGGCAAATGTGTTAGTCTGACGTTTGTTTGTGTGTGTATCTACGAGTACTGCCCTGTGAGTACTTGTGCATTCTGCCTACTTTGTATAATGTAATCAGTAGCCTAGCGGCCTATTCCCGCCATATCTAAATGCAATTTTTGGGATTTTTAGGGGGCAGAATTAGCCAGTTTCTATTTTATAAAATCATTCTTGGGAACTATGTACCTTGTAAAAATCAGCAGTTTACTGTATAAGGTGTGGTTTAGCTGTGACAGTCATTCAAAAATTGCTTAAGTACAATTTTAACAGTAGTTATGCATATAGAATTGGGGGAGGTGGTCAAAGTTGGACCAAATTCCAATAATAATCCCTTTGAAACAGGATCCTTTTCCCAGGAACAGTGAATGCCCATAGAATCTAGAGTTGACTGTGTTACACAAGCATGTGACATATCTGGGAACATTTATTTACCTTACATATGATAAGCAGCAGTGTGGTCACTTGCAACGAGCTGTGTGTATGGAGACCTCACTGTGCTGCAGGTATGTGTGGGTGCTGGTGTTGGGGGCCTTAGCAGTGGCCAGTGTGGTGGTCGTGTTCTACTATCCTCGCCTCAAACTGCCTGACTCCAAGGACTTCCAGCTCTTTGACAGCCACCACCTGTTTGAGCAGTACGACCTTGTATACAAGGATCGCTTCTGGTTCGAGCGATTGCATAAGGTATGTATGCCTGCTTTCCTGTGTTTACTTTTTTAAGAGCTCCACCTGGCCGGTGCAAGAGGTGCATTGCAAAAGTTTGGTGGAAAAAATTTGATTAAAAAACGGTGGGATATTTTGCAGTGGCGTTTGGACAAAAAAGAATTTAAGACATTTTTTGTGCCCAAAGACAAGATTGAAGTTATAATTTCAACTCCAAAGATTATTATTTTGGGTTTGAAAAATGGTTAAAATAAATCTTTTCAGGATAATTTTTAGCTGCTAAATTTTCAGCACACGAACTTCAGAATTTTTTTAAATACACACATTGTACATGTGTGTTTATTAACCTGCCATAAAAGTATAGGTTGCCACTTAAAACCATTTTCAGGCGATTCGCTGACAGAAAGACTGCATGCCAGTTGAGTAGCCATGTGCATAGAGTCGATGAGGCAAGTGGGCAGTGAGCAAAAGTCGGCCTTAGCGCTCATGCATTTTGAGGCCTCAAATGCACAAAATAGCTGCAGGCAGGAGGAACCCTTAAGTGCTTTTACATGCAGCCCTTCAGAAGATTATGTGTGAGCAAGGCATGGCTTCTTGCTGTCACAATGTATCACCTTGGTACTGAGCTAGACCCACTGCTGCCTGGGACTGGACAAGGCTCTGTATGACCAGCTCTTGCCACTTCCTATGGAACCCTGGATGGACCCTTCACCGTAGGTGAAGCCAGGGAAAACTGTGGAAGTTTGGTCGCAACTTCGCACTAAGAATTTTTTCTATTAAAGATAACTCAAAAGAAATTAGGAACAAGAGAAAACATGTATTGGTAGATGTTAGTAGGAAATAATATATATCAATAACACTGTTAGCTTTAAGTTGTGGACAAGGTAAAATGAATTCAGGGTAGAGATGTTAAGTTTTCTGTGTTTCTGTGGTTAGGATATATCTCTTTGAAACAACCTGAAATTTATTGAAGTTGGTTCCTCTACTATGAGAACTGTGGCTACACTGATACCCACCCACTCACGAGGTGGCTACCCTGCTAACCAAACCCCTACAGTGAAAATTTTGGTTCAATTAAACGTTTATTGTGTGCTGCCTTTAATTTTCAAGACTCTTCAATTCAACAATCTTGCTGTTCAGTAATTGGTGTCAGTTGTGGTGCCAGTTATCTAGTGCCTAAAATGTTTCATGTTTATGTATGTATGTACATGTTTACATGAAGCAGACTCTGTTTAAAGTACATAAACAAAAAATAAATTTGAAGTTCCCAAAAGGAGATATTGGTTAGCATGGTAAGCAGTTTCAATAATACGTTTCTTAATGTTACTGGTGTGTGAGCTTTACACAATATTAAGCAGGTGTGCCAGTTTTTTTGGCTCTTCAGTGTATGTGGATCACTTTTATCGTCATTTTTTTTGTGTGATGAAAATGGGTTGCACCTTTATGGCCACTGTGACAACACATCTCTTGTCAACTGGGTATACTCATTGTAGTTTTGATGAAGTAAATATTGTGTGTTGTGTGCAGGGCAACACTGACAGCAGTCTTAACATGAAGTTGCCTCTGCGCTTTGTGTGGGGGGTGCTCCCAGTGGACAATGGCAACTACCTGGACCCATACTCTCGAGGCTCCTTGCAGCTTGACTCAGCCTTTGATATAGCTGACCCCGAGTCTCAGAACTGGCTCATGGGTTTCTGTCGCCGTCTGCGCAGCCAATCATGGTACCAGCCTGAGCTCGGCCCGCTTCTCCCTAACTGCTTTATAGAGTCCTTCTCCTCTTGGATGGAGCGTGAGTGCATCGATCCCATTGACCGGCTCAACCGCACACCTTGCTGTGGAGTGAAACGTCTCTTCTTTGCCCGGGAAGTCTTTGAGCAGTGTGTGGCACTCGCTATTGCGGACTTGTACCGAACTCCCATCGAGTACTTCATGCCAGGGGTCGCGGGCCCAAAGTTCTGCAAGGGTTCTGACCCTCCCAAGATCTGCGCCGTTGTTGTAGAATATGACAGTAACCACTCCTTCAGCATGTCTTTCAGAGAAATGGACCGGTTCTTTCAGCAAGTGGAAACCTGGACCAAGAAAGAACTGAGCCAGGCCCCACCTGGGATGCGGGGTGGATGGTTTATCAGCGACCTTGAGTTTTACGACCTTCAGCGCACACTTTCGCTGGACACAGTTCTGGCCATTGGTGTATCGATGGGAATCGCCTTGATCGTGCTTCTTCTTGTCACCCTTAATGTTTTAATATCGCTGTATGCCATCTTCACTATCACCTGTATCATCTTTGTGACTGTTGCTATCCTTGTCCTCCTCGGTTGGAAACTAAATGTACTTGAATCAGTCGCAATTTCAGTGGCAATTGGCCTTGCAGTTGACTTTAGCTTGCACTATGGGGTGCACTACCGAATGTGTCCTGGAGGGGATGATGACCGTGGCTCAGCGGTTGCATTTGCAATTTCCCGTATGGGAGGCCCCACTGCAATGGCAGCTCTGACGACCGCTGCAGCAGGTGCATTTATGTTGCCCTCATCTGTACTGGCATACATCCAGATAGGAGTATTCCTGGTCGTGGTCATGGCAGTCAGCTGGATCTACTCCACGTTCTTCCTGGGTGCATTACTGCGCATTGGAGGGCCGCAGCATGGCTTTGGCCAGTTCTCGTACCCTTCTCTCAACTGGTGTTGTTGTGTTGGTGATGCAGTGGGGAGTGGCGTTGGCTCCCTCGAGATTGACCAGGTCGACAAGACGACTTACACGAACGTTCTTTCTGAGTCGACGCTCTCGACGTCCAGCACCATGTGTCCACTGCACCCGAGCTCCTCAGAGAGCCATGAACTGGATGCCCTGTCCTCACGCCGCCACTCGAGCATCACTCGCAGGTTGAGGCGTTCCGGGAGTGCCTCGGCTGCGCAGACGGTCTCCAACTGCCGCCTAACGAGGAAGATATCGCTGCCTGTCGACCAGTCCCCTTCGGCAACCAGTGCCACCACCATCGTCCTCATAGATGATGTAGACCTGGATCTCCGTCATGGGCTCCACGAGACTGAAGTGCCGCTGATGAAATACTAGGGCCATTGCGATATAGTGTGTACTGTTGTTCTGTGTGGTGTCATTATCAAGCGAGTCCAGCACTGATCAACAAATGTGTGGACATACAAGCATCATATTTCTCTATAGATGAACAGCTGCCATTTGCTAACCCCTTTCTTTTAAATTGGGTTCAATATTAGATGGAAAATTTGATTTTATAGTGGCTGTCCAGTGTGAGTCTAGATATTTGTACATTTCATGTTGAAGTAGTGGAGTCCATACTCACACTGAAGTCGTGGGAACAATGTTAAACTTCATATATGATATAGTTCACTTTTTGAACTTAATTATAAAAAAATGATACCACTTTTATTTGGGTAACTTGGTATTTACAAAGTTGTACTGTTTGATAGCACATAAAATTAAATTAAACAATATGGTTTTCATAACTCATCATGAGTCATGTGAACTTTGTTAACTTAAATGTGTGAAAAATGTCATGCTCTATAAATCATTATCCTTCACAATTCCTATCCTCATGTCTGTTCAGTGCAGGAACCAGGGCCTTAAAATCACCACTCTTCTCCCACATCCATTAGCCAGTGTTCTCTCTGTTCACCACACTGCTCCATTCCATTTCCCTAGGCATGTGTTCACACCTCTGTCACATTTCCTTCACTTCTTGACTCTGTGCTGACTTACTACTTTCCTTCTCCTTTTTCTTATTCTGTATTTCTTCTGTCTCTCGCTGTCCCACCCAGTATGCTGCCACCACTTATTATAAATACAATAAAAAAATATGATGATTAAAATTTCTTTTACAGATGCAATTCTACATGCTTACTTGATACATTAAATTCAAACTTCAAACTATTTTTTGTATGCTAAAAAATAATTTAAATAATTTATTATTATATTTTTATGCTTATTTTTATAAATAAACTTACACTCATATGAACAGGCTGCTTTATTAGCAGTAAGTTTTAAACTCCAGGTTTATTGTACACAATAAATTTTTCACAAAATGATGTGTTCCCCATAACTGTAGCAGCCATATTGTATGCTATAATTGGAAGTTTCTACACAATTCACTATAAGTTTGCTGCACATATGAACACATTTCTTGTATTGGTGTTCTAGTCAGTGCTGTCTGATATGTTTTTTTTTTCCCCTCTTTCTGTATTGATATTGATGTAAAGTACGATCCCCATAAATTACTAAAAAATTAATACCTGTTTATTGAAAATATCTTTATCCAGTCACATCTGCGATATTTAAAAACAAATATTTTATCCCGAGTGATACATAGCTGTAATTGTAATGTGCTATTCATGAGGAAAACTGTATTTAGAGATGAAAACATAGTGGCTTATGTGCTGATAAGTTGGAGCTGTGTAGTGGCAGCTTGTCAAACGTGTTCACAATTCGTCACTTGGGATTTGTGCAGCCAGAGTGTTGGCATATAAAGTAATGTAAAATCCCAATACAAATGTATTGTGTTACAGTGATTTGGGAACTTGAGTTGTCCACAGTGAAGTTTACTCATGTGTTTGTGTGTGCTATCAATGAGTCTGACTTGGTAAGTACTTGAGTGCCAGCTAAGAGAACGTACACAATTGCCATAATTGAGGCTAGCAGTCCTTTGTTTTACCTTGAATTGTTTACTGGCAGGATGCCTGTACTGTTTCGCTTGTTGTGATAATTTAAAAATAATATATTAAAATTGGTCTGTGATGTCTTTTTTGTGATGTTCTCTTCAAATTTTTGTAGAATTTGATGAGAATATTATTGATGTTATTGTTATATGTAGTAGTATTCATTTATTGTGTGTCTCATCTCAGAAGCTAAATAAATGTTTTGAGACTTGTCATGATCATGTGCCAAATTGCGAAGTTTAAGGAGAGTCTCATTATTTTCTATTAACCTTTTGTTAAGGTTTGTGGTCCAAGAATTAATTTTGTTGTAAACTAGAACCGAGCTGTTGTGTGTAAATATACCAGTTAAAAGACTGTCAGTTTGGTCGTTGCATGTACTCTGTAGTTGAGTGGGAGCCGAGAAGTATTAAGTCTGTGTGAAATCACAATTATTTATCATTTTGTATGCTGCGAAATGCGTTCCACATAATGCTTAGTGGAGTAGTATATTATCTCATTGCAAAATACATGAGTGGACTTTCAATATTTGTACTTATTACTGAATTTTGTATACTTAATAGTTAATTGAATATGAATTTGAAGTAAATACTCTGAAATGAAAACTTTTGGTGTTGAAGAAGGAAGTGAAAGTAGTGGTTATATGCACATTCAGGGCAGAACTGTCTGTACTATGAGCCTGGCTTCCATGTATACAGTGGGCCTAGTTACCACCTGTGGGGCTGGACAAGACTGGCCAGTATGTGCAGTCAAAACACAGATCTCTAGGCAGAAGATAGTTACACTGCCTACAGAATGACCATGCTGAATGAAAACTTTCGGTCATTAGCAAAAAATAGCAGCGATAAAGAAACGCAAAAAGCGCACCGGAGTCAGTCTCCCGATAAGAGACACAACTTTGTATGCATGTGTTTTTATTTTGAGTTATTTGTTACAGACTACCAAACATTCTTATGAAATCTTGCCATTTTTGTGCTTCTTTAAAGCAGAAAATAGTCCTTTGTAGTAGAACCCTGTTATATCATTCCCAAACAAAACCTTTTCCGCATACATCACCATTATTTCACAGTCAAGCCGTTTCACCACGAGGGTTTGTGGTATCATTTCCTACATGTAATAGTGTTCATATTTTTAATTTCGTGCTTACAACTTTAGTATTTGTTCAATTCCTGACAACAATTCAAATGCAANGGGTTTGTGGTATCATTTCCTACATGTAATAGTGTTCATATTTTTAATTTCGTGCTTACAACTTTAGTATTTGTTCAGTTCCTGACAACAATTCAAATGCAATTTTTCTCCCAGGTAAAATTTCATACATACCAATGCAATAGCCAAAAACAGATACATAAAGCAGTTTATGCATGTAATATTAAGGATTTTGTCTTGAAAATTACCAAGATAATGACCAAAAGCAGATTAGTGAGCAAATCCCCAGAATGACATCATTGTGCATTAATTGATGATGCTATGGTCCACGAGTGTTTTGTGTAAACAGATAACTACATGCTTAGAGGTAGCAACAAGAAACAATGCAAAGACAAAATTTGAGAGGCTTTATTTTAGAAAATGATTATATTTTTTAAATGCTGGTATTTATATTATGCTTGCAATATCTTTATTTTTATAAACGTGTATGCAATAATATACCAAGCACAGAACTTCTTGGCCGCTCAAGGTCAGCGAGTGTGCCGCGCTCCTCTCACTAGCTGGTGCCAGTAGCCTATCACGGCTGTGCGCTGTTGCCTAGTTCACAGCGTTACAGTGACTACAGCTAGTATTGTCATTGTCGTATTGTCTTTTAAGGTACTGATTGTACTGACTGGAGGATAAGATCACATATTGAAACGGTATCCAAGGATATTGCAGATTTATTTCACACTGGCAGTTAAATAGTTCATGACACAAAAGATATAGCTGCCACTTTTAAATAAATAAAACTGCTATGGCTTCGTGGTGATGCAAACGTCAAATGTATGAGTGGTTGTCATTAAGATTTGTAACGAATATTGGTAGTTTTTAAATTATATATCATGCGACTTAACTACAGTATTTTCTTTTAAGCTTAGGCTATCAGTTAACTGGCTATGAGATAATATATGCATTGTTTTGTTAATGAGACAGGTGTATAGCTTTTGTGTTATAAATATTTTTATTATGTGGTATTTTCATTGCATTAAATATTTTCTTAAAATTTTTATGAAGAAGTTAGATCCTGTCACAAATTAACTTCTTGTGCATTTGCTGCATTTGTGCGTTTAAACCACTAGGACCTGTTGAATGACTGTATTGGACCAGGGAGTTGTTACCTGCACAGAAGTAGACCTAGTACAGCTCTGTCGAATAATCAGCAGGTAACTGGAACCAGGTGTTTTGTAGGAGTCTTCTCGTACAACATTTTACTGATGTATCACATAGATTTGTGAACACTTTTACATAAGCAACACTTGCAGAAAGTAGTTGCCCTCATTGTGAGAGATTTGGGCGGCTGTTAACATCGAGGTCTTCAGAGCCGATCAGGGTGATTGAGCAGCGTCGGGATGAAGGGATGGGGGAAATAGGAGATCCCCGAGAAAACCCGCTGACCAACGGCATCGTCCGTCACGATTCTCACGTGCAAAAATCCGGAGTGGCTCGGCTGGAGATTGAACCCGGATCGCCTTGGTGGTTGTAGGTTAGAGAATGCAACTGATACTTTATGTGAATAAAGTCGTTCATTTTTAACGTGCATGTTTTCTGATTTAAAAGTGTTTATGTGTCCATCAGGTGTGCAGACTTAAGTATAGGCTGTTCACAATAAACTGAGCACTATCAAATGCCCTGCTGAAGATCCCACTTGTATGCATATTGTGTATTCTTCCATCATATGTAAAATTANCTGAGCACTATCAAATGCCCTGCTGAAGATCCCACTTGTATGCATATTGTGTATTCTTCCATCATATGTAAAATTAACATTGCCATAAGCCTGATAACTTTATTTATGCATCAGTCAAGTGAAACTGTAAGATTATTGGAAAAGTGAACGTTTTACAAATTTACTAATTCTTTCACATACATGTATAAAAATGACAGAAAGCAAAGTAAATAATTTCAATATTCACAAATGTTTATGTTACATTTTTAATCCAACATTAAGACATGGAACTACTTCCCCTACGTCATTATCAACTTTACTGGTGTATGCCAGACACTGTGCCCATTCAAATATATGCAGGTAGGGGCAGTGACATTTTTCAAAGGTTGATTTAAAAAGCATTTAATTAACAGTGAAAAGTCTCTACTGTTTAGAGGTTTTGTGGATTTTTTTTTTTGTACTTTTTTACCAATATCCAGCAGAGGCTGAGATGTTTGAACAAACACTTATACTTGGCCGCAGTTCTTTGATTCCATCTTGGTGACTGTAACTTCATTAGAATGCCTTGTTCGTCGCAGACATCATTGTGGTCTGAAAGTCTACCTTGTAATGCAGAACAGTGTCATCTACGAGAAGTTGTGAAAGGCAACTGAAGTCTGCAACCAACTACTCAACTTCCCCTTTTTGGTGTGTATCACACATGTTCCTTCTTCCCAAATGCTAGTGTGTGTTCACTGCTGTGCTCATCTTTTTCAGGCATCTAGAGAGCTGTATTTGTTAAACAGTACAATAAATAGTTTGCTAAGGGGATGAAACCTGATGTGCTGCTGAGCTGTATGAAAGAATGACATTTCTCGAGACTGATGGCTATTACTATGGACAGGGTGATTATTACCTCTTTTTGGATTGAATATTTTTTGTGGCTACGTTAGTTTATTTTCGTTCATGTCAGAATTTTTTTTTACAGTGTGTATTATGTGTAGGCTTACAATAAGTTCACCATTATGTATTTAAATCTGGTTCCACTTTGCACTATGCTTCTTTCATCCATGTTGACTCTGGCTGATGGCAGGTCAGGGTGCAGATTTACATTTACATACTTGATAGAGGTTCAGATATTTTTTGGCCAGGAGACATGTGGACACAGCATCACACATGATGAGAGGTTTCATTAAGTGTAGTCAGCTTTTCTCCAGATGAGAACACTTCTGATGCAAGAGGAAACATGTGCTTTCTGTGCAATAAGCATGTTCTTCATACAATAAAATATATCCACTCCATATATACGTCCACACAAGCTGCACTGATTTTTCATAGGGCTATATTCAGTTTGTGAATGACGGCACGAGGAGGTGGGGGCTAAATGGACTTGATTACCATTTACACTGCGCAGTCAGCGCTTTCCAGCATGTGGGATTGAATCCCCTGATCAAGCATTGGTACTGCTTGACAAACTCAAATGAAACTGTGGTAAATATGTGAAAAACAACCTCTTTATTCCTCTCCCATCCATCACTCTTTCTTATCAACACACAGCTTCAAGATCTTGCAGACAGTTAAAATGTGTACAAGTGGGTCACATGCAAACTGAAGTCTTTCCTACGACATGAAATCAGTAATACTTAATATAAGAACTAGTAACACGAACAGTGAAACCACACGACAATAGACATACTAGCAGAATCGAGGAAATGGTGTGAAGTATGAGGTAATATGTTGGGGTGGTAGGAATACATGCGTGTTGTTCCTTGTTCAACTCCCCATCCCTCCCATCACGCCCTCGGCCAGGCAGCTCAACACGTCAAACTGAAAGTGATTACAGTACTCAGTCGTTATGTCTTTAGATAAGTTTGTGTATTAGTAGCCCGTACCAAGCAACATTTGTAGCAAATATGGCATTCAAAATAAAAATAAAAGGGGATTGTTATATTTTAATTTTTTTAATCTTGTCTTAAAATTTGCTTTGTGCATGTGCAAATGCTCTGGGAGCATTGTAATGAACCACTTTCAAACTGACAGTTTCATTTTGTTTACCAGTTAAGCTTCTGTTGCCTTTTTGCATTTCTTTTATCTGTGTTAAGTTAACACATTTTTACTGCTTCTGCATCTTTGAACAGTATAGTGTGAGGGTTGTTCACAGGAAGTGCGCCTATTTTCTCGTGTAATGCAACTTTCCTGTGGTATACAGCATGCTTCCTTGCTTTCTTCATAAGACAGGCCATTCTTTGCCCCCACACAGCTACAAATAATGCAAGATAGAACTAAGAACAGACAGTCTGATAGTTGTATTAACCTGCTGTGTTTTTTATTTTGTTTTCATTGCAGCTCACATTTGAGATGTATGTACTATGTAGTGACGTGTTTGTTGATAAGTGTTCTAAAAGGTTGTTGTTCTAATTTTCATATTAAATGAAAAAAATAATGCTGTGATCAGAAAACCTGTTTTATCTGAAAATTTGTTGTTCAAAATATTCTTGTCATTGTCACCATTCTGGTGAATTTGCATTGAAGAGTTTTTTGTAAATTACATATTAAATATTTTAAAAAAACCCAAAATGTGTATTGTCATGTGTGTTGATATGATCAAAAAGAATAATAGAAGTTTGAAAATCTAATTTTGTAATGTACTGTAGTGGTTGTAGAAATATTGCTGTACACAATATAATAAACATTCAATGTGTGACTTTAGAGTAGTTGTTTGCTATAACTGTGGATTATTTATACTTACTTATCAGTATTTCAAGCAGATGATGCATTTGTTCCATCGCTTCCATGGTCTGTACTTAACCATGTACAATTAAGCATGTTATCATGATTGTTTTATGTATTATGTGTTTCATCAAAGTTTTGTTGCTACATGACCTGTGTGAAGACTGCTTTTGTGTTGAGTGTAATTGTGATTAATCGTTGTAGGAATTCATGCAGTGATCAAACTGTACCAACTATGGCAGGAAGTCCACAAACATGTTTGTGCATATATGGTTAAGTATTTGCAGTATGGCAGGTAACAGGATGCATATGCACTAGCTGGGGTGTGGAAAGGTAAATATCTTTCACTTGCAGTGTGTAATGTTCCGTTCAATCTCATGTATGCGTACTTCATGGCTGTAGCCTTCCGGTTTCAATGCAATATAGCACTGCAGGCGTGTAGTCTAACCAAGTACAGATACTTTGTGTTGTGATGTAAGGTCCTGCAGATTTACACATACAGAGTTAAAACACTTTGAAATCTATATAATTACAGGAAATTTAATGAAAATAGTTTTACAAATTGGCTTTCAGGCAGTTGGGTGGTGGCTTTTACATTCCACACACGTCAGCATATCAACATGTTACTCAGCTACACCCTCTACACCTTGGGGTGCTGAAGTTGTAGAGATTACATCTCATGTGAACAAATGGTGCGTCCATGCTGGGAGATGTTTTTTTGCCGATAATATATAGAACAGTGTGCTGTGCTAATAGCAAGTATCCTATAACTCTCGAACATATCGATTTTAAGTTTGGTATTATTTTATTGCAGCACTTTACGTTAGTTGCCATGGAAAATAAATAGAGTGCATTGTATTCCATCTGGTATGACTGCAGTCTTTTTGCTGGAACCATAATGTTAGTGCTATCTGGATAGTATGTTTTGTAGATTCATTCACGTTTAACAACAAAAGGATAAAACACTGCTTTTGTTGTGAGTTAAATAAATACATGCAAATAAAATTTCATGAGAAAATTTACTAAAGAGTTTAAGCATTGTGATATTTTTTTTAAATTACAGTTGTTTCAATACGTTGTGATGTATCACTATAAAAATAATCATCAACTAATGTTATTCTTCATGGAAATAGTAGTTCTTTTAGGCCAGCTTAAGTAGTTTGTCTGTAAAATGGGATAAAATCATAACATATGAAAGTTTGCCAATCCTATTGATCATAAGAAATTTTTTTTTTTAAATCTTCAAAGTTTTTTGTTTTGCCCGATGATGAAGACAAATACAAAGAAAAGAAGTCTTCGATTCAACTTTGATTTTTCGAAGCTTTGTACCCCCCTAGATATAACTTACTTCATTGGCATCATCAACATCTGGCTTCTGGAGTTTGTCTCTCATACTTTTTTTTGTATCTGAAGTGCTGTTGTAGCACAATCAGTTTAAGTTTATGTTTTCACTTTTTTTTTTAAGTCGTGTATGATTTATGTTGTCTGCCCGATTGTGAGAAATGTAGCTAATTCCGGTGGTCGCAGTAATTTACTGACAACAGTGATTGTCTTAAATGGGGTTAGTGTGCTGATAAAATAGTATAAATATTGCTGGTAACTATCAGAATGTGTAGAAAATTAACTTGAAATTTATTTATGCAGTCTTGAAGCTGTACTAGTTGGAAATGGACTGATATAGTCGTGAGCATCTGATGTGCACATGTTCTGTATTTTTGTTGTGAGAAACAACCGTCAGGAGGCAGTGCACAAAACCCGAGATCTTAAAGGAAAAGTGTGGTGTATGAAGGAGAACCCTGTATATTTTGTTTTTCAGAAAACTCTATATTATTCTGTGATGCTACAAAAACTTTTATATATGACAACAGTGCCATCACAAACACTTGTATAAATTCTAAAAAAACTTAACAAATTATCTTAAAAACCCCACTAAAAATAGTGAAAACAAATAATATTAAAAGTGTCATATATTTACCTATTCGCCTTTCCTACGTCACCCCTCCACCATAGCTACATCAAACGGAGGATACATTCCACCTAATGTCTGTCCCCAGTGTCAGGTTCTCTCTGCCCTCATCAGCCCCAACACTGTCTATTAATACAAAATTTCTGGGTGCCAATTTTTTTCTCTTCAATCTCTTCAAATTGGTCAGTTCAAAATGCCGCCTCGCCATGTGGCCAAAAGTCATCTGCTGGAGC
>NQII01000398.1:344362-368179 GCA_002778355.1 Clitarchus hookeri | reverse complement strand
GGTTATCGCTACACCACACACCCTCCGCTACTATCAGTTCTCGCTATCCAGCTAGACGCGACTCCCGCTGCTCTGATGAGGGCCCCATTTTTCCGGGCATCACCAGGTATGGTAATTTCGATATACACTTTTGATAGTTGAATAAGTTTTATACGGGGAAATGTGACAACCTGTCACAACGCATTTATCAGAATATTGGCTAAACTAATGAGGTATTTGTGTTTTAATTCTTAATATCCTTTACTACAAATGTTATAAAAACCAACTAATTAAATAAATTTTTATAAAGTTACACTACTATGTTGGTTAAAGGGCACTGATTAAGACATAGCAAGCCAACATTTTGTAGCTTTGGTCCTTAATTTTTTTTAATATAAATTATTGGTGAAATTAAATGTAAAGGTTTAGAATTATGTTATACAAGTATGTTTTACTACTTACATATTAGGTACATAGCCAACTCATTTTTTGTGCAGGTGATTAATGACAAAATATATATGTTTATCACGTGTGCATAACTTAAAGCTCGATTGTGGCTCTCGAATGTGTAAATTAACAATAGTCAACTGAACCAGTTACAGCTGGAACTTAGTCTGTATCATGTTGTCTTACAAGAATACATTACAATGCAAAGCGTTTTTGACAATTGGACACCACATTTGGAGAAAAAGTAGTGTTGTTATCCTTACATGTGCAGCAAACAATTTTTCTATGATTAATTGTTGATTTTCTATGACAGCGTTTAGTTTCCATGTTGAAGTTAGCAAAATAGTTAGCTATGGGACACCGTTAGCCATGCATAAGGTTTATTGTACTCAGGTTTGGCAGCTCAATGCTGATACATAGTTTGGCAACTACAATTTTCACAGGAAGGTACCACTGGTGTAACATGTGTACCAGATTTTCTTCATTTGGTTTGTAAACAAATGGGATACTTGTAATTTTTTAAAATATTTCCATTTGTATAGTGTTAGAAACTTTGTAATGGATAAACTATATTATAAATGTAACAAAATATATCCATATTATGTTGTAAAACTGAAATTAACAAAATGTTATACACATTTCACAATTACTTTAATAAATGTGTTAACAGAATTGAAAAGTTCCTTTTGATGACAGCTGTCTTTATTTTGTTTGTAAAATCTTAACTTTTTTTCTCTCTAAAACATGGGTGTTTATAAAAACTTAGTGCCAAACACAATTGTATGTTTATCATTTATGATTTTAAACATTATTGGAGGGAGTGCATTGTAGTTACAAATGTTTACGCACAACTATGCCGAATTTCTCCATTAGCCACCACCTTAAAAGTGACCTCTTTGTAACACCAATGCACCTTGCGGTGGAGCTTTACCCTATGCCAAACTCTCTCATAAGGAATCTCTTTTTCTTCTTGACCTGAGTAGTATAAACCTCAGCCATGCCACATGAAAAAAAAAAAACTTCATAAATATTTAGGGCATATATATTGTCAGCACATGTACCACAAGTGTTGTCTAGCTATCTCGCTTCAATAGCCATTTCTAATCTTGTTCATGTTGAATTTTCTTTCAAACAGCATGCTTGGTGGTCCCCCACCAGATTTCTGTTAACTGTGATGCAGAGATTAACACAGTCATACAAACATTAATGGTCCAGTAGGGATGACATCTGCTGCATTTCATGTGTGGTTAGTTTCTGTTATGGTATATTTATGCATTTCATAGCGAAAATTTTATGAATTTAGTAAGGTCACAATATCTACCATTTTATATTTGTTTTATTTAAAACTAAATTTATTCATTTATATTTGTCCTGTATAGTAAGGCCCCCCCCCCGTATCCCAGCCATGTCCCAAAACTTAATAGTATAAATAACTTGCAGTGATTTTTTTTTTTTTAGTTATTTTTTTAGATGCTTTCTCTTTTCTTGTTCCTTTTGAGGAGTTTGAAAAGGGAAATGGTCTCCACAACGGGGATACCTTCAGTGCAAGACTTGTTTCGAGAATGTGTAGGCTTCTGAAATTGGGATAAGCAGTATTAATTTTTGATTGCAATATTTGATGCAGCTTCTACTTAAAAACTACTTTTGGTGTTGTTGGAAATGTGAGTGCAAGCTGAATGACAGTTCTCAGTGCACAACTGTTTCTTCATTGTCTGGTAATTGCTCTTAACATTGCTCATATCACTGTATGAATTCCACAGCATCCTGCNATTTTTTTTTTTTTAGTTATTTTTTTAGATGCTTTCTCTTTTCTTGTTCCTTTTGAGGAGTTTGAAAAGGGAAATGGCCTCCACAACGGGGATACCTTCAGTGCAAGACTTGTTTCAAGAATGTGTAGGCTTCTGAAATTGGGATAAGCAGTATTAATTTTTGATTGCAATATTTGATGCAGCTTCTACTTAAAAACTACTTTTGGTGTTGTTGGAAATGTGAGTGCAAGCTGAATGACAGTTCTCAGTGCATAAATGTGAAACACTGTTTCTTCATTGTCTGGTAATTGCTCTTAACATTGCTCATATCACTGTATGAATTCCTCAGCATCCTGAAGACTTTTGACAGTTTTGTTACATCAGATGTTTGTTGTATTATTACAGTGAATATTAGTGTCGTTGGTATTGTTTTATTAAAACTGCCCTTTGTTCTGTAGCATGTACATTATTTCTGCCCAAATGTAGAAATTGCTTTATACTGTTGAAAACAAATTTTGTGCTATTTGTTATTAATGTGTAATGAAAAATGGCCTATGAAAGTGTAACTGTTGAGTTAATACTTCATACGAGGTTGTAAAATTATGCTCAAATGCAGAATTTTCTGATGTTGTTTTAGAGGACATTGTTTTAGAATGTAATGTTAAAAAGTGTTGAACTTGCTGTGTTCGAAGCCATGATTCACTCTTTTATAACTGTGTGCAGAGCTGTGACTTTCTACCTGAAGAAAAGTCTGTTACAACTTGCTGCCCTTGATAAATGCCTACTTGAGTTGTCACAGGTACAGCTTACAAACAAACATAATCTAGCTTGTGTTTGAAAGTGATACAGGTGTCCGAATTAGAATTCAAACCCATTACCTTCAAGTTAGTGGCAGGGACTAGAGGCTGAAACAGCATACTAGGTCTTTTAAAATAACTGCATAACCAGTAAATCAAAGAAATTAAATTACCTAAACAATACTACAGTAAACTCTTCATTTATCATTTGTCGAGTACCATGAGAAAGTGACATATAAGTATGAAAACATTATAATAGGTAAACACAAAAATCAAAGTAAACCAACATATAGTATCAGTTCATAAGCAAAAGAATTTAAGAAACAAATACAATAATTTGTTAAAATAAGCCTTTGTTGTAGTTATTCTCCTGTTTGCATCGGCTCTCAAAACAACATAGTTCTGAATATTTGATCAATGAGTTTGCAAATGAGTCACTTGCAGTTTTATCTTCACTTTCAGTTATGAAATAAGATTTAAATTTAAGTTAACTAGACTGGTTTGGTGATTAAAAATAAGAAACTGTTTATGTTATTCAAGGGAAAGTGAGAACATTATGTCATAGAATATTTAACATTGTGTTTATTGAGAAACTTGTCAGGGCCCAAAAAATCCTGCGTAATAAATGGAAAGACATTATAAATAGTAACACTATAAATGATTTCTACTGTAACTGTAGGGACCGTGGTGGCTGAGCGGATAGCCTACTCGCCTCCCACAAAGGCAAACTAGGTTCAATCCTCGGCCAGGCCACTCCCGGATTTTTGCATGTGGGAATCGTGCCGGACGATGCTGCTGATCGGCGAGTTTCTCTGGGATCTCCGTTCCCCCGCCCTCTCATTTCGGTGCTGCTCTATACTCCAATCACCCTCACCGGCTCTCAAGACCTCGCTGTTAAGAGCCGCCCAATTCTTTTCACTCACTCACCTTAACTGTAAAGGGCATTTCCCGTGCTACATCCGTTAACCATTTCATTCTTCTCGCATGTGTTCCTCTTGGTTGCTGTTTCGCCTCCTCTCTGGCACTGTTCACTCCAGTTCTTTCCTAATGCTGTCCTTTTGAGTTCCTTCATCATTTTCTTATTACTTGTTTAATTTCTCTTTTGTTACAGTGACTTGAGAGTACTAGACTTTGTTGGTTGGTTCTCCACCAGTTTTCTTCTGTCCCAGAAGACAAAGTGTAAAAACATGAGAAATAATTTTGTATGCTTAATTGAAAATTATTTGGAACCGAGCTCGTCTAAAATTCACTTTCGTAAATAAAATTATGTAACCTATTTTCCTTTGGAAAAACTGATTATGGAGAAATTATTTTGAATATAAGAATTGTATAGGTACTCCTCTGATCTCAACACCCACTGGTACAGTTATAATGTGGCTTTATGAGTTTATTTGCCTCATTTCAGATAAATGAATTCCCTCTGCTGAGAAGAGTTAAGAGTTGGGTTCTTATGTTACCCAGCAGCTTTCATCGTCATGGTCATCTGAATGTATGGATGTACTGTATTCCATCTACACATAACTTGTTTGGTCTTACTCTTGCTAGCCATATGCAGTAGAATATTGACTTGCAATTGTATACTTAATACTGAAAAGTACTTCATGCAGGTCAAGCACAGTATTTGATATCACATCTGCCAGACATTTGAAAGATGTACTTTATGATAAAAGGCACTTTAAGGTAAAATACTTTATAATGAAATTTTACTGTATGTACAAATCTTTGTGACACTCGTAGCAGTTTGGTATCTAGTGTGTTTGTGTTGCATAGAAAAAGTATTTAGTGCTGTCTGGTGTATATTTTTATGATTGTTGTGTTTGATGCTGGGCACTTCCAGATTATATTTCCATCTTGTGCTACTCTAATTGGTGGCTTTTTGAAAGGACTTGCACAATAATTGCACTGTACATACTGAGTATATATCTCTGTATGTATCTATATCATCGTACAGCAATGAAACATACCAAAAGATCAAGGCAGACTGCAGTACTCTGAGGGATACCTTTAAACAGCATGCAGTACAAATTGTGTTTTAACCACATACATATGCAAAACTTGGTCACATCTGCTGTGTTCCAGCGTTACAGTAATTGTTTCCACTTGACGGCAAAGTAGAAAAGCTGCTCAGAATATTTTCATACTAGTTCCTTTTGTTGTATATGTTTTCCATTTGCTGTTGTTTGAGGTCTTACAACTCTGACAGTGTCTTCATTGCTTTCAGCTGTTTATCAGCAGAAGGTATTGTGGTTTTTAATTGTTTTCTAAAATTATGAGATTTCAAACTTTTCTGTGCCTTTTGGTATACTGTTTAGTGGTGCATATTAATTTTTTCTTCTTTTGTTGTCTTTTGTCTTTCAACCATCTTCCCTATCAGAGAGTCTTATTAAATTGTGAAGTTAACTCCTGTCTAGTCTTGCAATTGTAAAACTACAGCAAAAAATTTTTGTTTTTTTTTGCACAGACAGAATCCTTTGGTAGGGAGATGAGTGTATCACTTCCACACAGCAGATCTCAGTCATACCACTAAACCAGGGCCTAGAATGGGTACAGCAGGGTGACTCGTGGCTCGGACTGACTGGCAGTTCAGTGTAGTTGGGACAGAACGATTGTGCTGAGGCAGTGTAATGTTTGTAGTCAGCACAGGTATTTAGTGTTCAAAATGTGTGTGTATTTAGTGTCAAGCATACAGCCTCTGTCGTAACAGCCTGTAGCTACTAGCCTGCTACATGTAAACTGCTGACAGTACTTTATTTTCATGGGTCTTCATTCTTGAGTTCTCATTGGGTTCCAAGTAAAACATGCAGGCCAAACTTAACAACAATGCTAGCTAGTTATAGTGTTTCAATGTCACTTGTAAAGTGATTCAATACTTAACTGCTTTTGGAAAAACTTTTAAAAAATTGAATTCAGTTAAAACATTTGTAAGTAAAATTATGTATTTTTTATATAAAAAAAAGAAATATTGAACTTTTGTAGTTAAACAAAATATTCTATTAATTTTTCTTTAGTTTTTATAATGACCTTTATGTTGTTAAGTAGTTGATATACTGTTGAGCATGTAGTAGTGACATTACTGTACATTATCAACTGACACAGAAGCTGTGATGGGATTTAGCAAATCAGCCACATGTGTGTTAGTTAATGCTGCCAAATCTGTTATTGTGCGCATGCGTGCGGGAGAATAGGTGCTGTCACTCAGTTCTTGGTGTCAGCATAGCAGCCAGCCCAAGTCACATACCTAGAAGGCTTGAGCCATTTTAGAAGTGTGTTTCTGTTTGAGTTTTCATGTAAAGCATTGCAGCAAATTCATACATTTATGTTTTCAGTGCTGAATAAATATGTATCTCTTACTCATTTTACTGAGTTATGTTTTTGGTCACAATTGCACACAAACCGAGTCTGCAACAAGGTGTTAGGTTTTATTTTTCACACGGAAGTAAGGTTTAAATTACAGTTGCACCAATGCTCGTGTCCATGACTCGGAATGAGGTCAGGAACTGTATGACTCAAAAGTAGAGACTTAGCAATCTAAGCTACTTATTAGAAAGTGGTAAAGGCAATAATAAAGTTCTGGTTTTTGATTCAAGTGTGATCCATGGTGAAGTGTCCCTTATTTTAGCTGTAAATTTGGGCTTAGTGGAGTGTGCATGAAA
Source organism: Clitarchus hookeri (assembly GCA_002778355.1). Lineage (NCBI taxonomy): Eukaryota > Metazoa > Arthropoda > Insecta > Phasmatodea > Phasmatidae > Clitarchus > Clitarchus hookeri. Next base: position 361,555 of record NQII01000398.1, on the reverse strand, counting down.
CAGCAGAGGTAGCAGCCAGCGACGTAGTTGGCAAAGCATCAGCACAGATAACCAGAGTTGTCTGAATACCAGTAAGGGTTCACTTGACAATCGTGTAATCAAAATCACTGTTTCCTGCAGAGTCATTTCACAATACCTAGCTTTGTTTGATAGCCATCAATATTTTTGAGGTAAGTTTAGTAATATTGCAAAAATGTTATGCATTGCCAATTTTGCCTATTTTTCAAATTTATTTTGTAGACTATTTAAAATTTACAAATACAGTGCATAGTTTTAGAATGGGTAACAGACTACGTTGGTTGTCTTTGACCTCAAGAAATGATACCATCTAATGTTGTTGTATTTCTTTAGATAACAGTATATGGACAGCTATGCTGGTCAACTCGGATGAGTGTTCCGTGGCTGCTTTGTGATGGCTGGTCACAGCTTCTGTTAACTGTGCCTGTGATGTTGACATACTGCGATAAGTGGATACACTATGTGTGTACAACTCATGAATAAATGTACATATGTGATTGTATGTGTTGCATTATTTTTTGTTCATGAAACTTTCACAATGTGTTTGACGAAGCTGTTGGGTTTACAGTAAAACTTCTTTGATACAAACCTCAAGAAATGTAAATTCTTGCAATTTGTAATAATGGGGGTTTATTAACGGGTGTTAGCGGTAATTATAAAAACTTCAAAAGATTTTAAATGATGACTGATTCAGCATATGGTAAATAAGGCATTCATATGACCAACAAGACTTCTAATGTAGCTGGAGTTACAAAACCCTTACCTCCCATACAAGAATCCATTGCCGCACCACTGGCGTGGCAATCACCCATGCAAGCAGGTTTTTAAAGAGAATCTATGAGACTTTCCAGTACGCAATCTTTGATTTTATTGATGCTTGTTAAGGCTCAGCTTTTCTTCTATCACTAAGGATATTTGTAAAAGGTAGGTAGGTATTTGGACTTAACGTCTCTTAGACAGTGAGGTAATTCGTGAAGGAGCAATTTGGTCAGGGAAGAGGGATTACGGTAAGAATGGGAAGAAATTGGTCATGGCATTTGTTAAGGACCCATCCCAGCATTCGCCTGGAGTGATTTCGAGAAACCATGGAAAACCGAAATAAGGTCTCTCGAATGTGAGACCAGTGAGTTGCCACTGCGCTGCCCTGCTCGACGATGCTTGTAAAATTGCTGCCACATCTGCAGTGTGTTGTCAGAGTGGAGTGTTGTATCCAGCGCACAGAGGTAGTAAAATTACTACATATAAAGGGTTTACATTTCTAAAAAGTACGTACATACATTGTTTTTTGAGTAACAATTGCGAACTCACCAGTGACATGTTGAAGAGGTAAGGATGCCAAAGTTGTTATGGTTCCAGATCAATCATGGTATGTGATTTGGAATCTGCACACCAAGTCAGTGACCAAGTGGTTTGGAGCACTTTATGATTAGCATTTTCTGTTCCAGAAAACCAAAGAAGTTACACCGCATGCAGATATACCCTGTCCCATATATGAAGGCCACATTCTTGACAGTTGACGATCGCCGAGCCAATGTTAACTTTCGTTTATGTATCCATTCGCCACCAACTGGCTTTGATGCGACGAGTCAGCGCGTCCAGGAGGTGCTACGTCGTGCGGCAATTAGTGAATTACTTGGGTGGCTACGGCAGGCGGCAAAATGTTTGAAGGGTCGTTCGTAAAAGCTGTACACAAAATATGTTACTTTAAAAATTATGCAGAACTCATGAAAAATAAAACTATTGGTATCTGTTCGTAAATATAGTATATAAAACAAACAAACGCTATTCTCTTCTGGCTTGTAGTGCTTCGAAAATAACCCCACAGATGACGCGCACAACATTTCAGCGCGTGCTCCGAGCCGTATTTTTTTCTCAAGAGGTAGCGACTTTGTAAAGTTTACTGTTGTTCTATTACTGGCTCGGAACGAAAGGAATTTGAAATATTTTTCAGTCAGATTATTAGAAAAAATAATCCAACAATACTATAAAATATTTCTGTATGCTTTTGGAATTAGTATCAAACATGTAAAGAAAGGCTGGTTGGAGAGGGGGGATAGGACGTGAAAAAAGTTTTTGAAATTGCGTTTTATTGGATATGGATCGTTTTAATGTGACTTTGATTTTGAACACCTATACATTTCTACTTTAGCATGAAGTTTAGTTTTTAACACTAAAAACTGCTGTTTTATGACCACGTAAAAAGAAATGCATTAATTAACCTTGGAACTCTTTCTTATCGCGTATTTTTGGCTGGTCTAATGTGTGTCGGCAGTGCACTCAGAATAGCCAACGTAATATTAACTTTTGTTCGTTCGTGCGTCCGCTGATACCGGATTTTGTAAATGGCATGCTGTTTGTTTTGAATACATCAATTTGCCACTCACTGACTGTCAGAATGTGGTCTTCTTATATGAAATTAACTATATAGAACACTCAATTTGTGTATGTATTGGAAACAGCTGTTATTATCACACCTAGCAGCACTTTGAAAGTGGATCTGCTGAAAAAATTTGCTCACACTGTAAAAAAATTAAATCTACAGAAAGACAGTAACACAGATTTATTACATGAATAAAACAGGCAAAAAAGTGTGCAATAGGATATGTTAAGAAATGTAAAGTCTTGCAGTGTTCTAAAACAGCTCGTGAGAGGTAGAGTTAGTGAAGATGATTTTTATGGTTTGCCATTAAAAATGGGCAGAACATCTTGTGCAGGGGTAAGTTTTTAAATTAAACCCTTGTACAACAAAACACTTTGAAGGGAGGAATGAGGTGAAAACAACATGTAGGTGCTGTCTTTTGCTTCCCTGTTTGGTCTTTGTGAGTCTACCTGTCTGAACTGTACATTTAAATCAGTGCACTCGGNTAGGTGCGGTCTTTTGCTTCCCTGTTTGGTCTTTGTGAGTCTACCTGTCTGAACTGTACATTTAAATCAGTGCACTCGGCAAGCACTGTATCTATGTAACACCGTACGCAAGGCCGGGTTTCCCATTAAGCAGACTGGGCCTAGGTCTAGAGCGGCACTTTAGGGGCGGCATGGCATAACGAGCGCAACAGCAAAATCAAATATTTCTGTGTTCCATGTATAGCTGTGTGCTAGAATAAAATTTATATCAATTCTATAATAAATCCAATTAAAGTGACTGGTAAGTATTTGAAAATCAGTTTTTTTATGAGATTAATAGAAGTCCTTGTTGCCTCCGTACCTGCCAGTGCCAGTTTCCAGTAAATATTTATCAGGGAAGAGATACCGGTATAGATGGAGCATGAGACTGTTCAGTAGATCTTCATTGTGTTTCGGGTTTTCAAGTTTCGCTCCGCTGGTAGCTGACGAGTGATAGTTTTTATTCTTCCTGTTCTAACAAATGTGTTTTTTTAAATTGCAAGACAAATAAAGCTGCTGGAGTTGTGTGATTTGTGATTAAAAGGTTTTTCTGATGCGGAAAGCTGATTGTGGCATGTGAAGTAACTGCGTGCGACCAGATATTAAAATGAAGGAACTTGACAATAAATTAGCATAAATAATATTGTACATAATGCTTGTATTACCAATGAGAACTATAAAAAATTATGATTATAAAAATGATTTAGATGAATTTCATTTCAGCTCAAACAAAAATCTATTTACTGTTGTAACATTATATAATACCTAAGTAACTTAAAACACAGCCTTTTACTTAAAGGAAAATGCTCATAGACATGAAATCTAGAAATAATTAAAAATCATTGCTAGTGATATTTCACATCTGTGTACTTGAATAAAGCTGCCACTAGCAGTTACCTGGTATCCAAATAGCCGTTGATAACAGTGACAGAGAAAAGTAATTTGCACGGAATGAAGGAGTAGTACACTAATTTTTACTTTTAAGAGCACGTCAACATTTCCTTATGACTTGCCAATAGTACTTTCAAAATTATGTAATGGAATGGTGACATGTTTGTTTACATTTAGTTTCACAAAAATTCCAAGGCCACAGTGGTGTAGTGACGAGATCGCTCACCTTTCACTAAGCTGGGCTGAATCCTGGATTTTGGCATGTGGGAAACGTGGTGGATGTCATTGGCTGGTGGGTTTTCTAGGGGTACTCCAGTTTCTCTCATTACTGATTAAGACAGCTGTTACGCACCACTATCTCAACAACAGATACATGCTTTAATATTTTAAAAACATGTTTCTAATTTAAATGTAATTTTTCCATATTAAACCTTCAGAGGAAGCGTAACAAAATTTTAAAGTTTTTATTCAATGCTGCTAGCACCAAGATGCAGTCAGTAAACATAGATTTAGGGAAAATCTTTATTAATAATATCGGTCTATCTGACTTTGTTGCAAATTTAAGAGAAACAGCTTCCCAGCATTTTCAGCCATCACCTAAGTGTGGTGTGTGGGCAGTACTTTTTATTGAAGGATGTCTTTTTACAGCAAATTAATGGTTCTCCCCTCAGTTAGGCTTACTATGGGTACCAATTAAAAAAACTTCTGAAGCAGTTTTTAGGTTATTGTATTGGTTAGACTTCTAAAGCGAGAAGCACCACAATGCTGCAAGATATATGAAAATATTAGTTGAATTTATAAATATGTTGAAATAAGTTTTCAGGCATTTGTTTAGATAGACTTGTTAAACAGTAAATAAGCACGAGGATTCCTTGCCTCAGGGGCGGACTGGGTAGTGGGCTCCATTGGGAGCAGTGGAGGATCCAGACTGCAGACTCTTAAATTTTTTTTTTTAATTATCAATTTTTCTTGCAGGTATAAAGGCGTTTACGAAGTCTAACCTGAAAGAGTTAATTGGGTTAACTCAGATACGTGGCCTGGTTTACTGCATCACTAGGGATTAACCTGGTTGCTATTGAATGCTGAAAAGCAGTTTCAGGGTTTGAGATCGTGGGAATCCAAATTAAGCCTGAATATTTAGTGTATTTATTAAATTCTGTGCTAGATAATGACGAATAAAAAAAAAATTAAATTATTTTATGATCAAAGTAAACTCGCAACTAAAAAATTACACTGCATTAAGCAGTACATTACCTTTGTATTTCACGGCACGGTGGTATAAAATCATATTTCGTCATAGCTACTTGAAAATGCCTCCCATCTGTTCTANCGTGGGAATCCAAATTAAGCCTGAATATTTAGTGTATTTATTAAATTCTGTGCTAGATAATGACGAATAAAAAAAAATTTAAATTATTTTATGATCAAAGTAAACTCGCAACTAAAAAATTACACTGCATTAAGCAGTACATTACCTTTGTATTTCACGGCACGGTGGTATAAAATCATATTTCGTCATAGCTACTTGAAAATGCCTCCCATCTGTTCTAAAAAAAAAAAAACTACATTTGCTTTTATGCTTCTCTCAACGTTGCTTTTACGAATGCCTTGTTTTGTTTGTTTTGGTTGCATTGTTTACATATTTTAGTACCATTCTTTTGTGTCGTCTGCTAGGGTCCATTACCTGCTGCCAAGCTGGGGTAGCCCAGAATGGCACCGAGTTGATCGAGTTAACTCTGTTGACTTTCCGAATGCGAGTAAACTTAAACCGGGTAACGTATTGAAACAAACCGAGTTAAAGTTTTACTCTAGCCAGGTTAACTAACAAACTTTGTGTAAGCACTTTAAGGGACCTGTGAACACATGGGCCTTTGTTGGTTATCCCTGATGTAAGAAGGTAGGGTGAATTCATGTGCATGTTTCCATCCTTTACCCGCCCTCCGCTGGCAACGAGACACGTTTGTCTAAAAGTAAACCATGTCTCGCGTGTTGCTGTGTTGTAACTATGGTGTTTTCAGAGTTTCGACAGTTTGCCAAGCTGTGCAACAATTGCTCACAGAAGACAAAGCAGTGACATCAAATAATTTAGTTTTCTGAAAGACGTTTCTAAAAAGTAAGTAGTCGCGTGCAAGAAAAACAACGAATTTAAGTTGAAGACATGCAAATATACTCTATTCAACTCCATTCGTCAATGTGAATCATCAGTCTGTTTTATTCAATTCCCAGAATAAGTTTTTAAAAAAGCTGTTGCAAGTACACAACGTTTGTGAAAAATGCAACACCCTGAAGGATACATGTGATTGAAATGAACTTTATACCACAGATTAGGTACATGACAACATGCAATTGATTAAAATTACAGAACTGTACATGCTATGTGCCCTTGAGAATTAAGTATGGTGTGAAACCCCCCCACATGCAGCAATCAGAGCCCCTAAACGTCGTGGCATGGAATCAGAGTACCTTGATATGTTCCTGGGGAGTCTCCCTCCACGTAGTTTGTATGCAAGCCCACAAAGCATCAACAGTGGTTGCTGAGGGTAAGTGCCGAAAAAGTGGCTGACCAACCGTAACCCAACATGTTCGATGGGCGACATGTCAGGCGAACATGCAGGCCAGGGAAGCAGTAGTACTCGTCGTTCATTGAAGAAGGCTTACACATTCCTCACCACATGTGGCCGGGCATTGTCCTGCTGAAATATGGCATGGGAAGTCGCCTGAAAGAGGGGCAGTACCGCGAGCTCTAAAACCTCCCTGATGTAGCAGTTACTGTACAGAGTGTCCTCAATAATACATTGGAGTCGAGATCTCATGTATTCAATGGCTCCCCAAACCATCACAGTTTGTGTTTGTCCGCTATGCCTCTCCAAAATGCAGGCTGCCAGATTGCGGTCACCATATTGGTAGCGTTTAACATGTATGCTGCTATCACTGTAAGACAGGTTGAAGCGGGACTCGTCTAAAAACACTACATGTTTTCACTCAGCATGCCAGCGACGGCTTTCACGTGCCCATTGCCGTTTGTGGTTTCTGGGTAATGGAAGCCGACGTAATGGCATACGTGCCACCAGTCCAGTCCGCAACAGACGGCGTCGAATCATCGACGCAGACAGGTCCACACCCGTTGCAGTGCTCCAGTGTCGAGCCAACACTGTAGACGAGGCTGTACGGTCTGTTACGGCCATGCGGACAAGATGGCTGTCATCCCGTGCTGTGGTCACATTGCGTGATCCAGTTCCCGCTCGTCGCTGCGTACGGTCCTCTTCTATCTACTGGTGCCACACGCATCACTGTAGTAGCAGTATGCTCCGTTTCCCGGAGACCGATCATTCTGCCCCGTTCGAACTCACATGATGATATGGCGCCCTTTGACGTCGTCGAGGCATACTGGCTCTTGCTTCACTTCGTTTGCCGATTCTTCGCGGCTACACAAGAGAGAGCGCTGCTTCGCCTGTGTGTACGCCATCTCTCTGCAATCGTAATCACCTATGGTTGGTACACTTTTCTACACATCCTCAGAGTTTGTATTAATTCCGGCTATTCTCTCTGGGTGTTGCAATTTTCACAAACAATAGTGTAGAATGGAAGTGCCAAAGCCGTAGTCGACCGACGCCATGTTGTGATGTCACCCGATCGATACATTGGATCTTCTTAGTTACCTTGACTTCGCTTTCGTGTCCTTGATTTCATGAAAAAACTTTAAATAACCTTAAAACCAAAAAAAAACGCAAAAAATATTTAAAAAGTAAAATAATTATAGACACATTTTTGAAAATTTCAGAAAAAACATTTAAACACATGTAGGAGATTCGGTGTTCGATGGTGGGGCGCACATCCTTCCAGCACAAAGACCAGCAGACGACTGACCGCCACCACTATATTTTAATTGGTTAATACCTCCCACCCCTCCTCAACCAACCCATTGCTCGAATGGATTAGTCAGGTCCCCTATACCCCCTTCCATCTGCGTCATACATTTTTATTGGCTGATTACTCAGGTTTGCTCGAATCCCCTTTACCATCTCATTGGATTTATATCACACCTACCCTTCCACGCACATGTTAATTGACACTCCTTGCCCCCTTTTTTTTCTGTAATCACTGCCAGTTTGTATCAGCATTTTNCACACCTTCGCTCCACACACTCCTCCCTTCCCACGCAGACCTCTTCAAGATCATTCCATTCCCTCTCTCCAATCAATTTAGCCTGTTCATTGGATATTATTTCTGTTACCCCTCACCACACCAATATAGTCCGACCAATTATTCGCCCTCGCTTAATCATACCCGGCCAGGCACCCTTACAATATGATTACCCCACACAGCCATATCGCAGATGCAGGGCCGAACACCCAAGGTGCCAAAATACATTACAATCAAGGCCCACGGTGGCACAGTGATTAGACTGCTTGCTTGCCTCCCAGCAATATGAACAGAGTTTGAGTCCTGAAGGTGTCACCCCAATTTTCGCATGTGGGAGCTGCGGTGTATTTTATCGGTGATTGGCAGGTTCTCTCGAGGCACTTGGCGCGGGCTTATCTAGGCCCCACGTTGGTCGTGACCATTAACATGACGCACCTCCGCCCCACAGTTGTGCGCCAAATAACATGATGCATCTCCGCCCCACAGTTGAGCGCCAAATAACATGACGCTGAATAGTTGGGGAAGCCAATTTAACTTGCGCTTGTCCCCACCTGTGGAGAATACAGAGTGACTTATAGTGTCGTAGTTAATTCCTCCCGGAATATACTATAAGATGCCTAGAAGGTTAAGGGGTTTTTCAATAAGGTAGTCTTTTGACGTTTCATTTAACTGGATAATTATATTTTCTCGAGTTTGAACAAAAACAACACACAGCAACACTTCCGAGGTGTGGTGTTCTAATTTGGCTATTCGTATTAACTGGGGCGACTTCGTGATGGAGTGGGGCTTCTCTGGGCGGCGACTTTATACTTAACTCTGCTGTGGGGGTTGGCATGCTGTCATCTGGGGATGAGCTCCGGCGAAGTGGTAGGCCTTGGCAAAGGCCCACGTATGTAGTCGTCTCCCCTGGACTGCTCTACTGACGTACTGATGTAGCCAGGGGTCCGATCCCCCAGCCAAACGCTCTCTGCGCGACTGCTTCCTCGAACTCTGCGTGGTAATAATTGACTGACTCTCGAACTAACCTTTCAGCTCGGTAATAAAGAACTGCCCCCTCTGTGTGGCAATAAAGAACTGAAACCCACCTTCCCCGCAAGGAAGCTTATATGCTCTCTAGCTTCCTTCCCTAATTGTCGGCACGTGTCGCCATTTTGGGGGAGGGGGTGGTGGGACGAAAACAGAACAATGCCTTTCACAAAACGTGCCCTGGTTCCTGAAGATTGGGGGGCAGGGGGAAGGTGGCACCTTGCCCCCAGCTTACTCTGTCAGCTATTTCTCCACGGTGCGTGTCCACATTGTCCTGGGGGTGTTTCCAGCTTGTCAGCTATTTCTCGGTGCGTATTTTCTGATTTCCGGTGAAATACACATGATGATTTTGTGATATCTCGGCGCTCAACAGATCTCACAGGCTCGCTAGAGGCGTAGGGGGTGAAGGTGGGTGGGGGGTGGCAGGACGACGCCTCAGCGACACATTTCCGGCTTGTGGCGCGTGTTGGCCTCTGCTTGACTTTTCCCTGTGCGGGGATTATTATGTTGGCGGGGGGTGGTTGTGGGACAGCGCCGCTCTAATACGCTTAATGCGTCACATGTCACACTCCTGTATCACTCCCTCATCAACCCTGCATTACTTCGCTGCATCATGCCAAACACACTTCACCCTAATCAGCACCAACGATTTCAGCTGTTAAGCACCACAGAAAACTCTTTAAATTCAGCAATACAATCACACATCCACCCCGAAAATGCATTGGAATGCTCACTACGATATTTAAAAAAAAATCGATCGATATCCATATTAGTTACACACGAAGTTACCAAAGTTCGAAACAATGAATTTTTTTTTAACATTCTGCTATTGCAGTTGAGTGAAATGGCCAGATTAAGAAAGGAAATAGTGAAGAAAAAAAACAAGAAATAGAGGCAGGGTCCTTGAATCAGCAAAAGAGCCGCTGCAATGCAGTGGCTAGAGCGCTCGGCTCCTACTTATGTGATCTGGGTTCGATCCTCGATGGGGAATTTCACATGTTGGGATTGACAGTCAATACCACTGATCGGCGGCAGGGGGACTTTTTGTTCTCGGGTAACTCGCGTTTCCCCTGCCCTTGCATTCCGGCAATGCTCCAGTCACCTCACCGCATCACTCTCTTTCCTCTAGCTGCCCTAGGGTAGGGCAGCTGCCTCCGCTTGGAAACCAGCCTCCCCTCATCGCATCCGCAGACCCTGCCCTAGGCAAAGAAGTGCAAGAGGATTCTCATTTTCTCAAGTCAACTATTGGAAACGCAATGCAACCCGCAAATTTTCCCGTGGAAGAGATCGAGGCTCTAGGAACTTGTCGGCTGTAAATCATTACTTTGATCACTGAAAATGGAGGAGCGGCCGCCCACAGGAGGATTTTAACTGTCTAATTCAGCGAGAAAATACAAATGTGATATATATTTTTTAAAAAGAGAAAACACTGGAGCACCCTGAAAAAATTCTCATACTTTGTTCGCACCAGCATGGGCCATGAGAAAATAGAAAACATGTAGGCCATACACAATGATGCATTATATATATTCTTGAATTTATAATTTATGTGTTCATAATTGCAGTTACGTTAGCCCTATGTTTTTTATTGTTTAAATATGTTATTTATTATATATTAGTTTTGAGGTTTCGTTTTTGAGATTTTTTTGTGGTTTTATTTAAAGGTTTTATTTTAAAGGTTTAATTTTAGAAGTTTCATTTTTTTAGATTTATATTATTGAGGTTTTCTTATGAGCTATATTTTTATAAGTTTCCGGGCCCGCGACGGTGTAGTGGTTAGGCTAATCGTCTCCCAAAAAGGCAAACCGGGTTCGATTTCCGGTGGGGTTGCCCCGAGATTTTCGTATGTGGGAATCGTGCCGGACAATACCGCTTGTTGACAGGTTGTTTTAGGGAATCTCCCGTTTCCCCCACCCTTGCATTCCAGCGCTGTTCCATACCCACCTCGCTTAACCCTCATCGGCTCTCAAGAGCTCGATGTTAAGAGCCGCCCAAATCATTTCACTCACTCACTTGAAGTTTCTTTTTTTGAGGTTTCTTTCTAGAGAGTAGGAAGGTGATTTAACTCCGTTTTGGGTTTTTCGAACTTTAATTATGGAATTTATATAAAATATTATTATATAAAACCTTTATACAATATCTGGACCCACAAAGTTTAGCTCAAACCGAGCTCTTATCTAAAGGCTTATAACTTTTTTGCTCCACAATGAGCGCAAATATCATCTACACATCTTATAATAAACCTTTTGCTCCTTTTTACGTTACTGACAAAAATGAAACCGACAAATATATTTGAAGTTTGTTTGCTCTGAGCTGAATGCTGATTACTATACATTTTTCAGTTTTACGACCTGAGAAGGTTTTTCCGTACTTAACTTCCATGTCCAGTCATTGCCACCGACAGGATCTCGGCCCCGGTCAAGTTTTGTAAACCATANTTTCTCCAGGAGTTTAGATTTCTACAGAAATAATCTTTAAATTACAATAACATTTAAGGTAATAGAAACGTTCTATTTGTTCTTCGAATACGTCGTCTTCGAAATCTTGTTGGCCAGGCACGGGAACCAATGAGGGTGAAGTGACGTCACTATGCAAGTGGCGCCAAGCGTCGTCTTCATTCTGAGAAGGCCGTGCTGCTACACTCGTTGGCGATACTGCGAGTCGGTCTCCCATCGGACCTCGATGCCAGTGCCGATCCTCGATTTCACCCCGGCCAGCCTGCACAGCACAACAGCATGCATGCAGTTTGACGTTCAAGGTAGGGACAATCGTCTCGTTGATATTCTAATGTAGGCGGGTAAAACGTAATTTTTTACGATGTAGAAATCCGTCGGTGCCAAAATGAGATGATCGGAGGTTTCACAATCATTGCTTTTTAGAAAGCTACATAATGCATCCGTTAACTACACACATTTTTTTTCCAACGTGAATTTTANAGTTTGACGTTCAAGGTAGGGACAATCGTCTCGTTGATATTCTAATGTAGGCGGGTAAAACGTAATTTTTTACGATGCAGAAATCCGTCGGTGCCAAAATGAGATGATCGGAGGTTTCACAATCATTGCTTTTTAGAAAGCTACATAATGCATCCGTTAACTACACACATTTTTTTTCCAACGTGAATTTTAAAAAAAGTTGGCTGAGAGGGGCAAGCTTGTTGTTTGGGGGCCACTCTGTGATTTATTTTTCGTAACATTTTACCTCGAACCATGCTATTTGTAGGCTTCTTCCTCATGATGTAATTTTCCTATACGCGATATTACAGAATTTTCTATATATCTCCCTTCATACATAGTTTTATTTTTCGTTTCGAATATCTGCCTTTCATGTAATGGGGTCAGGTTTGCAGAGTTGCGTTCGAGCCATAAATAACATTTTTTTTTGCGGTGTGATTATGTATAGAGCAAACAGCTATGTTTTCCCTCGTTAGTGTTAAAAATGCGCAAATATCCTTGGACGGGTCGTCCTTGTAATGGACGGCATTGGTCTTAAGACGGTGATGGAATGCAGATTCAGCCTTCCAGGTCGTGTTTACATTATTCATCCCAGAACCTGCTACGATTCTGGGGGGTGTAATGGTCGCTCGCGCGATGACTGAATTTTATCTCGTGTTAGTGCTGTGAATGGTGATGAATCACATTATAGCAAATGAAGTACCCGCATGTCTCTTTCGTCTCGTGGGGAAAAAAAAAAAAAAAAAAAAAAAAAAACGTTTGCGACACTTATAAGAGTCACAATCTGTATTCGGCACACGACCAATATTTACGTGTTTTTCGAGCACATCGGGTGAATGCATACGAAGCGTCACAGTAGCGGCACAGGCACTAAGATATCGCCTTTTCAAATGAAATCGAAGGTGTATATATACATTAAAAATAATGCGAAGTTCCAGTACCATCTTTTATGAGGTTACATATTCCTCCAATGGCCAGCTGGTTCGAATAGATACTCCAAATTTGAGCATATTTTTATATCTCGTGTAATAATATATACGGATTACGAACATACCCCGTAATAATACCCTGTGACGTGATGTATATTGAATATCCGAACTTAAAATAACTAACCAACCTGATTGTTAAAAATACGAGGGATGAGAAAGATCTGCCACCTCTCGCATCAGACGGGAAACTCTGATAAGGCGCGACTTTGTTCACATTAACTACTTTCCCTTCACTAGTGCACTCTGGCGGACGATCCCGGGTATGAGGGATTAAGCGAGGGCGAATAATTGGTCGGACTTTATTGGTGTGGTGAGGGGTAACACGATAAATACATAATGAATAACTAACTTAATAATTTATTGGAAAGAGGGTAGGGGATCGCCTTAGGAAGAGTTGAGGAGTAGGGAAGGGTGCGTGTATCGAAGGTGTTAGCAAATGGCGAGATGGGGCGGGGATCGCGTGTAATGTAAATCCAGTAAAATATAAATTGTGAGTGATTGTGGAAAGGGGTCGAGGAGATTCAATAATAAATTTGTTGTGTGGAAGGGGAGAGGGAGTGACGTAAATCTAGTGAGATGTTAGAGAGGAGTTGAGGAAATACGAGTAATAAAGCAATACGAATTTATGGCAGAGCTGGAGTGAGTATAGAGGACCGGACTAATCAGTTGAACTAAGGGCTGGAGGGGGAAAGTTGTGACATATTAAACAATGGAAAAATAGTGGTGGGGTCAGCTGTCTGCTGGTATTCTTGCTATAAGAATGTGTGCTCCGACATCAAACCCCGCACCTCCTGCGTGTAATTCTTTCAATATTTTTTTCAAAATTCTTCGAAATTAAAAAAATACTAAATATTTAATTTTTTAATTAGCTGTAACTTTTTTTTAATTTTTTTATAATATTAAAAATATACTTTTTGCGAATTATTGCGATTTTTGGGTTCAAGGTCATCCAAGGTTAAGAGCATGGTGTCAAGGACACGGACGTGAGGTCAAGATCAATATCACCCTGATACAACATGGCGGGCGGGTGACATCACAACATGGCTGTCGGTCGGCTTCGACTCTAGTGACGGGTACCATTGCGGTAGTTTCGTCATCTCCATTCTACTGGGGCCGCGGTGGTGTAGTGGTAGACCACTCATCTCCCACCAAGGCACACCGGTTCCCGGATTTTCGCACGTGGGGATCGTGCTGGGTGATGCCGCTGGTCAGCGGGTTTTATCGGTGATCTTCCGCTTCCCCCGTCTTTTCATTCCGGCACTGCTGCATACTCACCTCGCTTCATCCTCATCGGCTCTCAACACCTCGATGTTAAGAGCCACCCAAATATCTTCACTCACAAAAAATGTCCATCGTAGTAACTGTCATGTATTAGTAGAATGGCAATTTGCTTTGGAAATTTATAAATTTATCAATTTGACTGTTGCCAGTATTAAAAAAGTTAAATTTAACTTATGATACAGCAAGCTTTATTTGATTGTATTCAAATAACGGGATTTTGTTTTTTATATCCTGAATTTAGAAAAGTATTCATAATCTTGCACAAAACGTCTGACCATCGCACGGAATTCTAAAATACAAATATTTGAGCAAACATGTGCTACCAGTTCTCATGAGAATCATTTTAACTATAATTCAGACAGGGGTGTTATTGTTATTTTATTTTGTGATAATGCTAAAATCATTGTATATACAAATAATCCTCTCAAATGTAAAATATCAGTGTCTACATAATCCACGCGAGACTGAAAGAAGTGTCTTAATTTTACAAAATCACAACGAAATGGCGATCAACGCACTGTAACTTTACTTAAGTGATAGCACGCGCAGAACTTTTTTTCTCTCCAGAATTGTAGTCCATTTAAATTATAGAGTCTATACAAAATGTTGTGTGTTTTAGAAATCACTGAATTTTCAACGTTTTGTAGAAATAGGCCTACACATTTGTCGTCTTTTTTTTTTTTTTTTTTTTTTTTTTCAATTGTGTCGTTTTTATAATTTACACAAAAAAAGGAAGCAAAGTACGTTTTCTATAATTTTACAGCTTTTATTTCTTACATCTTGAATGCCTTTCATTATTCACGCAAGTAGAATATGATTTTCTGTTTAAGTTATGTATGTATATGTTGCACATAAAACTAACCAGTTTATTGGTTCCGATAAAAGATGTTCAAATGGCTGTTTTTTTTTCTCATAAATATCACGATATCAATTGAGTTATCGACATAGAAAAAATAATATTGGCCTACTACATTTTTATTAACACGTTTTGGAACTTGTCCCTACATGTAACGCGTAGTCATTTGGGGTAACTTTGTATCAATTAAAGGTAACATTGTACCACTTTTTGGTTTATAACGATGGAATTGCAGCCTCTACCTTAATGTATACTTCATGTATTCTACGAGCTTTCATTTAAAACCAAATTAGGCAGGTGGTACAAAGTTGCCCTGATAATACAAAGTTACCCCAAATTACTTTTCTTGCGTAGCGCTCGTCAAATGCATTTTACGATCATAGTACTTTTCTTGTTACATTTGACAGAAAAATCACCTTAGATAACTATGTATTGGGGCTTGTATAAGGAATTGAGCTAGTAATCACAAAAAGTTTAAAAAAAGAAACGTGCGGAGTTAAGCAGCGCGCAGTGCTGTTAAGTGAAGTGTTCCCTAGACTGACGTCATGCGCACATGCGGTCAAGTTTTGGTGGTGAGATGGTTTCACCTTACATCATAGGATTTCCAGCCTACTAACCCTGGCGTATCCGCCCCTGGCTTGCCACGTAAACCAGCCTCGGATGTTTTTGATCACATGAGACGAACCGACGACGAAGTTCTCTCGTACATTTCAGTACAAAAATTGAGTGAGTGAAGAGATATGGGTGGCTCTTAACATTGAGGTTTCGAGAGCTGATGAGGGTGAAATGTGGCGAGTATGAAGCAGCGCTGGAATATAAGAGCGGTGGAAACGGGAGATCTCCGAGAAAACCCGACGACCAGCGGCATCCAACTTGCGAAAATCCGGGAGTGACCTGGCCGGGGATTGAACCCGGATCACCCGGCCACCGCGGCCCCTACAGATTATAGTCCTGATGTCTATAAAAACTACTTTAGAACGTCTCATGGAGACGTAAGTTGTATGCCGTAGAAGCCGATGGCTTCTGTAGTTACAATACAGGGAAATCACAGTATAATTCTGCCTGCGCGTTTCGATGAACGGATCTGGTTCCCGACTCACCACTCACGTACAAGCCAATAGCAAGCCAGGTGCGAGTCAAGCCGGGCCGAGCCGAGCAGAACCCCGCCGGAGGCCCAGTCGAGCCATATCAGGATCGGTCCGTCGGACCGAGTACGGCTCGTCACATCCCACACACGTACAAGTTTTGGCAATTGCAACCCGAACCGAGCCGTACTCATACGTGTATGGGACCCTTTATATATTTCATTTCGAAAAATCCCTTTTTAGTAGGCATCTTTACTCTAAGAGGAAGCTACCCAAAAATTTTAGGTTTCTGGCTGTTTGAGCTGTGCGTGGATGAGTCAGTCAGTTGACCAGATGACCAGTTGATCAGCGAGGACTTTCCTTTTTTATGTGGAGAGATTGAACAACATGGGACCTACAAATGATGCTCATTGTATACTTTGGCATCAGGAACTGCGGCTAGTTGCGGTCTCTGAAATATGAATACAACAGGTGCGTGTAGCTGTCAGGTATGCCTGCACTGTGGGTTTTACATACTATTCTTGTTGCCAGATTCAAGAAAATCTCTCGATAGTCGCTTTCAATAACACGCAGTGACATAAAAATTTGCGCATCATTCGTAACAGCGAAAGTTGCTAGATAGAAACATTGATGGATGTCATGGAGATGATTAAAGTTTCTTACGAAGATGTATACACATACATCGTAAAAGGGCGCTGTCATCACACTTTTGTTGCTTATGTATACAATGCTCAGAACAGTGCATGTGACGTGACACATATGATACTTGCTGTCTATGTTCAATAGCGATAGGCACACCAAGAAGACCTACGAGGCAGCCGTACAAACGCACAACAAATAACGGCGTTGAGAAAATCCAGATAATACACTGCTAACCATTAAAATTGCAACACCAAGAAGTGTGATCTATCACAACCAGATTTGTTGGACAGAATACCCATCGTACACAGGTGAAATGATAAGTCTGGTAGCTCTGTATGACATAAAGAAAATAAGGAGTGGAGTGGAGAGATTTGGGTGGTATGGAGCAGTACCGAAATGTAAGGGCGTGGGAAACGGGAGATCCA
>NQII01000398.1:324438-344346 GCA_002778355.1 Clitarchus hookeri | reverse complement strand
GAAAAAAACCCGCCGACCAGCAGCACCGTCGGGCACAATTACCAATTTGAAAATCCGGGAGCGACTCCGCCGGGAATCGAACCCGGTTCGCCCAGGTGGGAATCTAGTAGTCTGATTATTACACCACCGTGGCCCATAAAGAAATATGGAAATCAGTACTTTGTGGCCCCACCATGGGCGGCAATACCACTGCTACACGGTGACATTGAGAGGAAGAGACTTTGGATGTCCGTCAGGTGTATCTCCGTCCATTCTGCTTCGATACGTGTTCAAAGTGGTCTCGGGTGTCCTGTAGCAGGCCATTCGCCGTCCGGCTATGGATTATGCATTTTAGATTAGCGGGAGATCCGGTTAACTCGAAGACTAATGAAGCAGTGTGGCATGGTGGTGATCCAGGAACCGTTGGACGATGTGGGCCACATACGGTCATGCGTTCTCCTGTTGTTACATGGCCCAGACTGGCCCTGAAGATAGGGGACAATAACAAGCTCCGACACCTACGCGATGTAACGGTTTCTGCTCAGCGTATCTGATGGAACGCCATGCCATAACTCCTGATGCTGGGCCGGTATAATGGTGCATAATAGAGAACTCAGCCAGGCGTGCACCACGGTGCCGCCAGACACAGATGCGGCTATCGTGGTGCTGCAAGAAGAAGAGGAATTCGTCGGAGAAGACGATGGCATGCCGTCCATCCCTCTTTGCCTGATGATCCACGCACCATTTTAGCCGCAGGCACCTGTGTCCAGCAGTCAGTGGTAGCCGCAGTAATGGCCGCCTGGACAAACTGCCCTGATGCTGCAAACAGTTACGAACCATGCGTGTGGACACATATTGATCTGCCACAGGCCTGAACTCCTGAGCGAAAGCATTTGATGTGGCTGTATGGTCCATAATCGCCATGCGCACCAGATGTCTGTCCTCGCGCTCGTTGGTGCCATTGGCTTGGGCCATTGGCTTCCTGCACGCCGTTCTCTCTTCTACCCTCTGATCCCACATCCGTTTCACTGTGGTTGCATTTCTTCCAACACGAGAACCAGTTTCGCAGTAGGATAATCCACAATACCGACAGGCCACGATTATCCTATGGTCAAAGGCGGAAACCTGTTTGTATTGTTGTCGTGGTCTTCGATGTGACATGCTCACTCCGCCTGTGCACATGAATTGAGAGGAAACACAATGCCGCTACTTTTCCGACCTCCCATTATACAGGCTTGGTATAAAAGAATATCCCAACTTTGAAGGTCTATAATATCAAAACCAAACAACCTACAACCTTGATTGACCAATCAAATGAATCGTGGAACTGTGAAGTTTGTTTACTATATATTCATAAATGTTCAATGTGGCCACCACGAGCGACCCGAACGACATCTACACGATAATCACACTTGTTCCACACTCTTGTCAGTCTCATCAAGCACGTGGATGTAAGTGGGGTCGAATTGTTTGTTTTTCCAACTGGTAAGTAATTTGTTTTATCAAAAGTTTTTTTCGGTTACATCAATGTGTAAAATTAATGAGGGCCGCTCCTTGAGGCGGTTTTGGGTAGAATGGGTAACTGTGATTGGATTCATGCATCAAAATCGTTTGTTTTTGTTGTGTAGAATTCTGTGAAGGCCATATTGTTTTGAAAATCCCTGTGGGGCTAGTTGGCATAGACCATACTGTATATGCCAACTAGCCCCGCACGTTACTTGGAAGTTATTTTTCAACAAAAAGGAAGAAACATTGGTTTAAAAACAGTAACCTACTCTTTGAAAGTAATTCATTTGTTATAATACCTACATTCCTATGTGTTTCAATAGGCAATGAGGCACTACAAAAGAAAGACGGAACGAGGATACTGGACAGCCGAGCTTATCAACAATGCTGTCCAAGCTCACCTTGTTGACGCAAAAAGCCTTTCTGAAGCATCTCAGTTGTTTGGTATTCCTGTTAGGAGCTTAGCCAGGTACCGTCAAAAAGCAAGGGATGTGGCTGCTGCCCCAGCTGCTAATGGAGGAGAGGGACCGAGCACATCCAGACATGTCGGTGTAATATATCAAGCCCCTAGGATTGTAGGTACCTACTCGCGTATACATACCTACTGGTTTTTATCTTTTACCTGTAAGATAATTTTATCATTTTATCGAGTATGTAAGTTTGAACCTCCCTATTTTTTATTTATACTCCCTACGATTGATTTATTTTCTGTTACAGGTGTTCACCTGTCAACAAGAATATCTGTTGTACAAGTATTTGGAAAAAGCATCAGATATTTACTTTGGTCTCTTGAGGAAGGAGGTTAGGAAATTTCCTTTCCAATATGCTAAGATGAACGATGTCACCATACCTGAATCGTGGGAACACATGAAAGTGGCAGGACAGTATTGGTTTTCCCATTTTATGAACAGACACAAACTCTTATCTTTTCGTACACCTGAAGCCACCAGCCTAGCTCGAGCCACCAGTTTCAACAAAACGAACGTTAACAACTTTTTCAATTTCCTCAAAACAGTACTAAACAGGTATGGATTTGAGCCACAAGACATCTTCAATATGGACGAGATCGGTATTTCTACCGTCCAAAAGCCAGACAAGGTGGTAGCTTGGAAAGGGTTTAAGGAAGTTGGACGGCTCACCTCTGCCGAAAGGGGGACCCTCGTGACTTTGGCTGCTGGCGTGTCAGCAGGAGGTAATGCTATTCCTCCATTTTTTATTTTCCCGCGAGTCAAGTTCAAGGACCATTTTGTGCGATCCGGTCCAGAGGGCTCCAGCGGTGATGATTTTGAACTACTCAGCCAAACTCCTGTCCATATAAATGGTAGGGTTATAAGAGAACTGGCGCAGGATTCAGGATTCGTCCACCATTTTGGCTAACATCACAGATATCACATCAAGCTCTACTGACTGGTGCGGATATGTTCTCGACAATGACATATTTTACGCCAAAAACATTTCAGAAATGGCTCCTCTATGCGAGAGCCAAAAAGTCATCAGAGCAGCACGCGGGTTCGAGGCTCCTCGGGGAATGAGCCACATAGTCCTCAAGGCAGCAAAAAAGGATTCGAGACTCCTTGATCTAAAGCCTGTGTGCAACAATAAAATTTCCCATTCAACCTCGGAGGGAAACTTACACAATACCTGCTACCCGAGCCTGCATGCAAACAGTTATGGAGGGTTCTTGTTGCCTCTCAAGTTAAAACAAGTGCATTTTTTATGATTTTACATCTGCGACTGTGGTTCAAGAACAATCCTCACTCACAACTTCAGCATTATGCATTTATGTACAGAGCGTAATCGTTTTGTTGTTATAACTGGAACTGTTGTGTTATATAAACACGAATGTTTACCATAATTTTTACACGATGCTGTTTTAGAATCAGTAAGCATTTTGTGGTGTTATTTATTTATTATTTATACGTATTTAATAGTCTTAAGCTCTTTCTCAAAATAAAATAAACAAAATGACTACCACCCTCTCTCTGATTGGCTCAACTTTCAACCTTGTAGGAATCAATCCATCGAAAACTGCACACGACAAATTTCGAAAACCCCAATGAAAACGGCTAGCAGATGGCCAAATCTCCCACGGAATCATCCATACAAGCGGCCATACAGGCTTTAATAGAATCTTCCAAGAAATCTTCCATCGTGGCATACAGGCTTTAGAGTCATACAGTTGTCAAAGTGGCAAGGTGGTCTAAAGACTCCGAGCCAGGCCCAGCGGACCAGGAGGGACAGCGGCCAAGTTTTTGCATTACTGCCCCCATCAGCCATATTCGATGACCTCAAAAACTGAAACTAGAAAAATCTAAAAAAATAAAAAATAAAATAAAAAAATCTTTAAAAAATTTGAAGGAGAAAAACTTGTAAAAATTTAGGAAAGTTTGCATTACTTACTACAAACACCATGTTGGATATGGGTGACTTTGATCACGAAACCAGTGACCTTGAACTTAAAAATAAATAAAATATTATAATAAACAAAAAAAAATCGAGGGAAATATTACCTTACTGACTGCACCCACAATGTTGGATATGGGTGCCCTTGAACCCAGTAAATTTAAACTAAAAAATGTGCAAAACAATGGTATTAAAACCATTTAAAATCCAGGAAAAATTTCATTACGGACTACGACCGTCATATTGGACGTGGGTGATCTTGACATTAACCCTGGTGACCTTAAACTCGTAAAATCGGGAAAAATCTTAAAAAGGAAAGAACTCGTAAAAATGGAGGAAAAGATATATAATTGACTGCAGGATGTGGGTGTGCTTGACCTTGACTCCAGTCACCTTAAACTAAAGAAATCGGAAAAAAAAATCATAAAAATCGGGGAAAAAATTACATAACTGATGCCAAACGCCATGTTGGATGTGCGTGACCTTAAGGAAACGATTCTCATAAAGGTGACAGTACAACCACTCCCTAGTACGACTATCAGTAGGCGACTGATTAGTCGGTTCCCTTCCACCTCCCAATCAGTTGCGATACCTCGTCTGATTACTCGCTACAATTCGACTCACTCTCCCCTAACGAACAAACTGACTTAACCCCCTCCACGTCACCACTATATTACATTGGCTATTTCGTCAACCATCGCCCCCTCACCATCGCTTGTGATTGGCTGTTGGTCACGCAACATAGCGACCTCTGCAGATAAATATTGTGGCCAAAGTTGAACCATGCCACACTTATTCGTCTGATGTGATAAATGATAGATCATCCTCTCTGCTAACATTCGTAGCTATTATTATGGTATGTTAATTTTTATACTTGACTCTTCCATCAGAGTATGCTCGTTATTATCGGTCGTACTCGTAATTACAAATATATTTTGGCATTGAAGTAAAAGCTGTTCAAAATGTAAGAACCTACTCCAACCAGTGTGCTATTAGAGAGTAGAGAACAAGATAAAGCATTAATTTAATGGCATACTTGCGATCAGTGCACATCCGACTTCGTATTTAGTGGTTCTATCGCTGACTCTCGCTGAACTGCTTACATTGTCGGTGATACAGTTCACAAACCACTAGGGTTAGGCTCTCGATCTAGGAGACAATTAGCAGAACATTAGCAACATTAGCAGAATTATCGCGATATATCAGACTATTTCATTGGCCCTTAATAAGCCTAGTTTTCCAAGATTTTCGAATCATTGGCGATAGAGTCACGTCCAAACAGACCAACCGATGACGCGAACCAACCATACAAATCAATCACATTAACAGATCACACCAGCCAGCCATACCATTTGATCATATTAACAGACCATTCTGGTCAGCCATACGAACCAATCATACCAGCCAGCCATACAAACCGACCATACTAGCCAGCCATACGAACCAACCATACCAGACAACCAGACGAAACTAACCATACAGGCCAACAATACCAGCTAGCCAATCTAACCGACCATACGAACCGACCACACGAACCGACCATTCCAGCCGACCATACGAATCGGCCATACTAGCCAGCCTCATTAACGAACCATAGCAATTGACCATACGAACCGACCATACCCGCCAAACATATGAACCGTATTTACCGGCAGCCATATGAACTGACAATACCGGCCAGCCATATGGATCGACCATAGCAGCCAGCCATGCGAACCGACCATATAGTTCATTTCATATAAGAAGGCCACATTCTCACAGTCAGTGAGTGGCAATTGAAGTATTCAAAACAAACAACGTGCCATTTACAAAATCCTGTATCAGCTGATGCACGAACGAACAAAAGTTACTATTACGTTGGCTATTCTGAGTGCACTGCCGACACACATTAGACCAGCCGTAAATATGCGATAAGAAAGAGTTCCAAGGTTAATTAATACATTTTATTTTACGTGGTCATAAAACAGCGGTTTTTAGTGTTAAAAACAAAACTTCGTGCTAAAGTAGAAATGTATAGGTGTTCAAAATTAAAGTCACATTAAAACGATCCATATCCAAATAAAACGCAATTTCAAAAACTTTTTTCATGTCTCATCCCCCTTCTCCAACCAGCCTTTCTTTATGTGTTTGATATTAATTCCAAAAGCATACAGAAATATTGCATAATATTGTTGGATTATTTTTTTAAATAATTTGACGAAAAATATTTCAAATTCCTTTCGTTCCGAGCCAGTAATAGAACAACAGTAAACTTTACAAAGTCGCTACCTCTTGAGAAAAAAATACGGCTCAGAGCATGCGCTGAAATGTTGTGCGTTCCATATGTGGGGTTATTTTCAAAGCACTACAAGCCAGAAGAGAATAGTGTTCGTTTGCTTTATATACTATATTTATGAATATATACCAAGAGTTTTATTTTTCATGCATTCGGGATAATTTTTAAAGTAACATATATTTCGTGTACAGCTTTTACGAACGACCCTACACACGCGCTTTAAACCTGTCGTCACCTGCCGTGGCCACCCAAGTAGTTCACTAATTGCCGCACAGCGCAGCACCTCCTGGGCGTGCTGACTCGTCGCATCAAAGTCAGTTGATGGCGAATGGATACATAAACGAAAAGTACACATTGACTCGGCGATCGTCAACTGTCAAGAATGTGGCCTTCATATATGGTACAGAGTATGCCAGGCAACCACATGAACCAAACATGATAGTAGTTATAAATAGCATGTTCGAAGACAGAATCACGGAGGGGTGACAGGGTGCCATGCCACAGAAACATCATGCTCTTGTATTCCACCACCGTTTTTCCCTCTAAATGTCTTGTTTTTCACCCAAAAAAAGTCAAAATTTCCTAAATTTCCCTAACAATTTCCCAAATTTCGTAACATTTTTTCAAAAATTTCATTTTTATAAATTTTTTCAATGACTCTACAATGTGGCTAAATGACTCATTTTTGGACAATGAGGATTGAAGATTCATGAGGAGTTTTCTCATAGTCTATCCCTACCATACTTCACCTTCTTGCATTCCAAGCTGGGAGGGTTATCTCAGAGTATTCCCAAATATGATATACGGCCATTTAAGCCCTATGTGAACTTATAACCATAGTTGAACGTAATTCCCGAACTGTTTAAGATGTAGTCGTCAAATTCAGATCATAGTCATCGACGAAGACAAGAAAAATTAAAAATGGTCATTTAAGCCCTATGCAAGCTTAAAAGCATAGTTGGCCATAATTCCCGAACCATTTAAGATGTAGTCATCAAAATCCTATCAAAGGCATTGACACAGAAAAGGAAAATCAACAAATGGTAATTTAAGGCCTATGCGAACTTATAAGCATAGTTGGATGTATTTCCCGAACCGTTTAAGATGCAGTCGTCAAATTCATATCATATGCATTTACCAAGACAAGGGAAATTAACAAATGGTCATTTACGCCCTATGCGAACTTATAAGCATAGTTAGATGTAATTCCAGAAATGTTTAATATGTACTTCTCAAATTCATAACATTGGCCTCGCCGACAAGGAAAATTAACACATGATCAACTAGTCCCTATGTGAACTTATAAGCATAGTTGGACGTAATTCCCGAACCACTTAAGATGTTTTCGTCAAATTCTTAACATTGGCATCGCCGACAGCCAGGAAGATTAACACATGGTCACTTATAAAAATAGTTGATCATAATTCCCGAAACGTTTAAGATACAACCAGCAAATCCATTACATAGGCAAGAGGGTGTTCTCTGACTCTTCCCTGACATCCCAACTGGCCCCTACATTACACTCTTGCATGGGGTGTTCTCTGATTCTACCCAAATCCCTGCCATGTCACCCGACTGGCCCCTACATCGTTCTCTTGCAGGAGGGTTCTCCAGATCTTCCCAAATCCCTACCATGTCACCTGACTGGTCCCTACATCATGGGTTATATCAGAGTCTTCCCAAATACGATTACCATTTAATTCATTCCTGCAAGATCATATACTTCATGCTCTCGCATTTCAAGGGAGAGGTTGTCTCAGACATCACAGGCTAGCATTCCAAGCTGGGAGGATTATCTCAGAGTCTTCCCCAGTCGCCATGATGAGAGGCATAACACAAAGGACTTCGCCATGGAACTTGGTGTAACATAAAGAATGTTGCCGAACAATTGAACAGCGCACTCACCCTAACATAAATGGTGATGCCAAACACTGCGATGAAGCACGCGGCATAACATAAAGGTGCTACCGTACACTTCAACGACGCAATCATTATAATATTACGGGTGGCGCCGAACACTTCAACGATGCATGCATCCTGACATAAAGGGTGCTGCCTCACACTGCGGCGAAGAATGCGAAGCATAACATAAAGGGTGTTACCATACACTTCAACGACACGAGAATTTTAATATAAAGGATGATGCCAAACACTTCAACAGCACACACACCCTAACATATAGGGCGACGCCGAACACTGCGACGAATCGCGTGCATGTCATAACATAAAAGGCGCTACCATACACTTCAACAATGCGGGATTTGAATATAAAGGTGGCCCCGAACACTTGAACGATGCACGCACCCTTATATAAAGGGTGACACCGAACACTGTGACGAAGCGCGCGTGGCATAACATAAAGAGCGCTACCGTACACTTCAAAAACATATGCATTTTAATATAAAAGGGCGAAACCAAACACTTTAACGATGCACGCCACATAAAATAAAAGGCGATGCAGAACACTGAGTTAAAAGGGGCGTAGCATAACATAAAGGGTGCTACCATACACATAAATGGTGCAGGTATTTTAACATAAAGGGTGTTGCCGAACACTTCAATGATGCACGATACTTAACATAGGTTGTGACGCCGAACACTGCGACAAAGAGTATGTTACACCAAAGGGGAAGCTCTGTGCGGCTCCTCCTGTGAAATACATTTTATATATGATATACAGTCACAGTGTCAGTATGCAAAATTCATGTACGCTGTTACATACACACACATAAAGCATACCCATCAACACATGCAAACAAAGATTAGCCAAGTAAGTTACATCAAAGGAGAAGCTCTGCGCGACCCCTCCCGAGAAATATGTTTTACATATGATGTATGCTCTAGATGCCAGTACGCAAAATTAATGTACACACTCTCATACACACATACAGCAGACCCATCAACACATGCAAACAAAGATCGGCCGAGTAAGTTACACCAAAGGGGAAAAAATACATATCCATTACTAGATGTGGTTCTAAGTTTCGATACACAGCACACCCTCAACAATGGGTAAATTATCACAGTATCATTTAGGCCCTATAACCACAGGTGCTCGTAATTCTCGAACTGTTTAACACACAGACAGAAAATTCGATATAGATATATGTATATATATATATATCGTTCCTGACAACACAAATCATCATGGAGTTATTTATGTCTTATATATGTAAAAAAAATTATTACAGATTTATTAACATCGTACAAGCATAGGTGCGCATAAGTTCCGTATCATGTAAGATACGTCGGGCAACTTCATATTCACTCCGGTCATTACGAAAGGGTTAAGTTTTCCCAAATTAGATTAAAATTTAAGTCTTCCCTATGAGATATACATCACACGCATTTACAGACCAAGCCTGAAGAGTTATCTCAGGGTATTCCCAAAAATACACACATAGGTTATCTCAGAGTCTTCCCAACCATACACAATGATAAAGTTTTAAAGGTAACGCACACTACTATGAAAACAATGGTGGAACAATCACATCACTACTGTAACATAGCATTTCCATATGCCTACAATGCGAAGAGACCTATAAAGCATAAATGCCAGCTTCCGCCGTATTAAAGAGAAAACACCACCGCGCATAAAAGGGCTTAACAGGTTATGTGAGGCTCTCGCAGGTCTAATACCAAAAGCGCTGTTGCACACAACGATAAAGAAGCCTAACATGTCTCGAAAGCGTCTCGGTACTAACAAAGCTGACATAAAAGTCACCGCCGTTGCATCAGTATGTGTGTATGTATATATATTAGTATAGGATAGGATGACCTACTCAGTCGGTATTCAGGCTTCGAAAAGCGAACAGAGCTGTTTTTTCTACGATAGGAAATAATCGAGAAAGTTGTTTATGTCGTTACTGTAAGAAGATTTTTTTCTAAAAGTTGCAATGCTCGTCGACACGAGACTGACTTCCCAAAAAATATGAAATGTATTATCTTATCATGTAAAAAATGCAAATCATATTTTTGAAGACTCGTTAGCTTAATAAAGGCATAGCGCAACATGCAAAGCTCTACTTCCTACACAGGTCAATCAGTATTTGCTGAGAATAGACCAAATTTTTAATGGGAAGATATCCGCAAAAGAAAAATCCGAACCATCAACATTATTAAAGTCATCATACCCTACTATGAAAACAATGGCTGGAACAGTCACATCTCCTAGACATCCATGCCACTACTGTAACAGCACATTTGCATATGCCTGCAATGCAAAGACGCATATAAAGCATAAATGCAAGCTGCATTCTCGTCGCACAGGCTATCGAAGTAATATATGCCAAGGTATGTTCACTTGTATAGACAGTTTAAACATACATATGAAAAAGTGCAAAGATCTTGTTTCTCTACAAGCTATGCAACACAGTGCATTGTCAACGTTACGAAATTNATACATATGAAAAAGTGCAAAGATCTTGTTTCTCTACAAGCTATGCAACACAGTGCATTGTCAACGTTACGAAATTTTGACGATCAGATGTCTGCTGTACAAAGTATTGATACGCCTTCATCAACAACTTCTGACCTTCATTTGAACAATGAACACAATTCATCACCAATGCATAGGAAACATTGTCGCAAATGTGGTAAGATCTTTAGTAAAAGCAGCAACGCATGTCGACATGAGAGATGTAAAACAGCATGTAGCGGTGGAGAGACGTTAGCTGAATATATGTTTACAGAATACATTAAAAAAAACTTAAATCTTACTGATGAAACAAGAAGATATGCACATATATGTGTGAAATTGATGGAATCGTCTTAGTTGTTATTCGAATTTCGAAGATTATACATCTTCTCAACGAAGAAGGAAAATACGTCAGAAAGTCATTTGTGCTGTTTCTGCAAGAAGCCATTTACTAAGAGCCGTAATGCTCGTCGTCATGAAACAGTTTGTTCTATAAACATAAAGCAATCTAGCTTAACATGTGAACGGTGTAAATCTCAATTTAGGCATCGCGATAACTTAAAAGACATATTGCATCATGTGAGTGACTCTCTCCTGTGTCACCTAAGAAATGTAGTGTATTGCCTACATCTGAAAAAANAGACATATTGCATCATGTGAGTGACTCTCTCCTGTGTCACCTAAGAAATGTAGTGTATTGCCTACATCTGAAAAAACATGAGAAGGCAGACACATGCTGCATTGGATACCGGTGCTCTGTCACCATCATCGTCAACATCAGACCTNGAAAAAACATGAGAAGGCAGACACATGCTGCATTGGATACCGGTGCTCTGTCACCATCATCGTCAACATCAGACCTGGACATGAACAGTTTACCACAAGCATCAATATATTCATGTCACTACTGCAGCAAGACCTTTAGTAAAAGTAGCAGTGGTCACCAACATGAGAAATTAAAAAAAGGTATGAAGAAGACGCAATGGACTTACTATACTAGTTATTGTTATTAATGTGTACGTGAATTCAAATGGTATGAAGTAACAGGTGTTCCAGACAGCATGCGACTCGAAATACACGACCATCAGGTAAAACTATNGAATTCAAATGGTATGAAGTAACAGGTGTTCCAGACAGCATGCGACTCGAAATACACGACCATCAGGTAAAACTATGCAGTGAGTGGTATTACAACGGTGACATATCATGCACAAATAATGCACCTACACCTGCTTTTGCTGTAAACTTACCAAATGAGAATGGATTCATACTGAAAGAATCTGCATTCAGAGGTCTTATGAAGATTCGTATGTTCCATCTTATTCATCAGACATGGTGGACGATATTTATACATATCTTAAGCAAATGAAACAAAATATTGTAGTTCAACTTATATGCGAGATGGAAAAGAAGGCGCGTTAAAATATAATCTATGGTTGGACTGTAAATATACCAAACCAGAACCACACGAATATGAATATAGCGAGAGAGCTATCAAGACCTCGAATGTACCTCTGTATATCACACACAAAATTGAAGAAATCGTTTAAGCTAGTATACAGAAAATTTGTCACGCGGAAGAAGAATATATGGGAAAGGGTTCCGGTTGGACATTATATAAGTTACATCAGCTACAGTTGAGAACAAATTTACTTAAGCCACATGACCAATAATTGTATGTAGGTTGAGGACATGCATTCAAGAATGTCCTGTACGACAACCTGCAAAAAACCTTCACTGAGTATGAAGAAGGAATTACGAGTGTTGTAGGCATTTACTATGATGAGTGCGAGCTATACAGATCGCGAGAAGATGTGAACAACAAATATACGCTGCTATCATGTAAGGTGATAAACAAAGTTGCTACAACTATCCAGCTCCAAGTCTGCTGATGACGATGTGAAATATGTACCGGTTGGACATTATATATAATTTATCAGCTATAGTTGAGAACAAATTTTGCTTCAACTACTTGCCTATTTCCCTCTAATCCACTGCAGAGAAAATTACAACCTTACTTCGTATTCGACCTACAGAATGAGGGTATACATTAGAGTAACCGCAGAAACTCACATAGTTGCTAAGCTATTGTGTACAGTAACACTACTGTGTGAAGGTAGTAGTGTACGCAGAAGGGAGGAGTTCGCAGAGGGGAGGAGTCTGCAGGAAAAAGGAGT
Source organism: Clitarchus hookeri (assembly GCA_002778355.1). Lineage (NCBI taxonomy): Eukaryota > Metazoa > Arthropoda > Insecta > Phasmatodea > Phasmatidae > Clitarchus > Clitarchus hookeri. The sequence continues at coordinate 331,589 of NQII01000398.1, read as the reverse complement.
CCGCAGAGGGGAGGAGTCTGCACTGCATTGTAGTAGTACACATGTTTATGTTGTCATATACTCGAAGATGATGAAAAGTGTGGAGAACATGCAATCGAAAATGATCTGTTTGCCTACATTCAAAACTTCACCAAGTATTCAACAATTACATGGAAAACAATGCAGTTACTGCGACAAGACATTCAGTAAAAGTTGCAATGCACTGCGACATTTATAGAGTGAGTGTCAAAAGAAACCAGCCTCCAGAATACTATCATGTAATATGTGCGGTGTGGCATTTGGTATAAGTGACAATCTAAAGAGGCATACTGCTATATGTAAAGGTAACTCACCTTTACTTGGCACAAGACAGCAAGCATTGAACTTGTTGACGCAAGGAAATACAATGGATGACTCCCATACTGATTCGTCGTGTACACTATTGATTGTACCATCACCCATAACATTATCCGGACATGCATCAATTTCCAAAACATTCTGTGAAGAAGGAAATACACCTGTTGCGGACATGTATTATGAAGAGCGCAAACCATACAGATCGTTCAACGATGTGAACAACAAACATGTATTGCTAAGGTATTAGATTAAAAACGGGGAATTTACAACTATCCAGCACGAAAGTGTGACCGTCAAGTCCAAGGGCGATGATGATGATGATGATGATGATGCGAAATATACATATTCTACTGACGATGATGAAGTAACTGCATCTGCACAGCAAAAGCGTAAACACGATGATGAAGAAGACGGATACGTGAAGTTGAGACAGAATAGACGAAGAATCGAAAAAAGTACTCTGGCTCAGAGGTATCTCACAAACTACACATCACGGATGAACATAAATGCTGACATGTATTGTGAACCTTTTGCGAAGAGAGTCGTGAAGTCTAGCTACTTATTTTCTGAAGACCCCAACGACCTGNTGAACCTTTTGCGAAGAGAGTCGTGAAGTCTAGCTACTTATTTTCTGAAGACCCCAACGACCTGGTTGATAGACTATGTGTGCTGGTAGCAATACAGAGAAGGGGATATATTTCTGCCAGCCAAAAGATAAATAAGATTATTTATGAACTCAGAACTAATGGCTATAACGAATTATATATATATATATATATATATATATATTCACAGCGCTTCTCGACAGCATCTAAAGAGAAAAATATACGTTTTTTTTTTAATTGAAAAAATTATATTTTTTTTGTAATAAAATATTATTACTTTGTGCTTTAATTTAAAAAAGTGTATAAATGTTTATATATTGTGTCAATATATATATTACTTCTTACTCTGTGTGTATTCTTTTTCTGTTGGTGAAAACGAGATATCAAACACACTGGACCGAAGAATGTACAGGTCGCATACATACGAGCACGCTGGAAGAATATGGCACCATATACGTTCTACCCTGCGCTGCTAAGGCATGTTGCGTCTTCAATTGAAACTATGCAAATGCGAAGCTTGCATCAACATGAGCATTGAAGCAGACATCGGCAGCACAACGGTAGAGAGCGAAATAATATTTCATAGCAAGTGTAAATGTCGCAAGATAATGTACGACATTTATGCACATATATGACTATTATTGTTCAAGAACCACTGACGATATGTCGTCGTAGAGTACGGCCGCTATATAAGCTGTGTCTACCCTGCCAGTCGACACCAGTGAGCTCAAGATGAACGTGCCATTTCGTTCAGAGACAGCCTACAGCAGTGTTACTCCTGGTAACAACTGTATAACCTATATCTGTGATTGCGAGACCGAGCCAAGAACGTACAGTGAACAGTGCGATGGTATAGCGCATTGGCTGCTTGCCCACAACCCAAAGTCGTACGAGCGATGTCAGCAGATGGTCGAATGTAATACTCTGGGGAGGTGTATTGTTAACCATATGCGAACAGACACNCGTACGAGCGATGTCAGCAGATGGTCGAATGTAATACTCTGGGGAGGTGTATTGTTAACCATATGCGAACAGACACCCCCTGCCATGTGGTCCGGACGAAGTTATAACTCATGCTTTATTGCAAGATACGATAAGAGTTTACCTTCCTCTAGAGCATTTGGTGCTGGCTGCACCTACCAACTCTGCTGCTGCTGCTGCTGCTGCCATAAGATGTTGCCGGTCACAATGTGTCTAAATTGTGACAATTCATCGCTTCAGGANCGTACGAGCGATGTCAGCAGATGGTCGAATGTAATACTCTGGGGAGGTGTATTGTTAACCATATGCGAACAGACACTCCCCTGCCATGTGGTCCGGACGAAGTTATAACTCATGCTTTATTGCAAGATACGATAAGAGTTTACCTTCCTCTAGAGCATTTGGTGCTGGCTGCACCTACCAACTCTGCTGCTGCTGCTGCTGCCATAAGATGTTGCCGGTCACAATGTGTCTAAATTGTGACAATTCATCGCTTCAGGANGCTGCTGCTGCTGCTGCTGCCATAAGATGTTGCCGGTCACAATGTGTCTAAATTGTGACAATTCATCGCTTCAGGACGTGTTTAAATTAACAGTTGCTGATAGAAAGACATTACTGCTGCAACTATTCACTACTCTGCTTGCAAAAGTATAGTGATTTTTTTTTAATTGTCTATGTTTATAGTTAATTGCTATCTTAATGTGTAATGAATGTTTTGCTTGTGAGATTTTCGACGTACATATGAGTATATTACTTGTTAAAATCTATCTTGATGTACTGAGAGTATGCTGCAAAAAAAAATGTATAATATATATGTATGTCATGAAATTCACAGTGTTCCTATTTCAGTTGGATAACAATCACACACATCCCAAACAAAACGTGCTTGTATATTTAAAGCACAACAATAATCAGTACACTACTGCAATGATATGTCTTTGCAAAGACATTACATGATGGAGTACATTACAAGTAAGCTTTAGTTGATAGTGTGTACATAGGGTAAAAATAGGACACTGCTGCTTGTAAAAATACTAACTATCGTACCAGTAAAGTCAGCCCTCTGTGTGCGCCAGTGCGCATTCTCAGGGGATGGCTCTCTGGTATACCTATAAAGACATTGGCCTTGGAGGGCATAATTAAAGGCATGTTTTGTCATGGTTGTAATACGACTCATGGAATAGTTTTACCTGATGGTCGTGTATTTCGAGTCGCATGCTGTCTGGAACACCTGTTACTTCATACCATTTGAATTNAGTAACTCGGACGAGTGATGATTTTAGGTTATAAAAGCCTTGAAATAGTACGTTTACATGCGCGAAAAATACGCTACGTGCGTATTTTATTATTTAGAAATTTTATTTTATAGTTATTAATAAATATTTTAACTAGTTTTGTCTTAGATTTTATTATTTTCGCTTGAAGAGCAGATAGTAAAGTGAGGTTTTGGTTTCACGGAGCTGGAGCTCCGTGATTGGCCGAGAAGTCCCGCCTATTGCGGGCCTCTGCACACGCCACAAGATGGCTGCTCTCTCGTGAGATGCACGAGAGACTTGGTGGTTTCATGACTTGATATCGGGAAAATTAAAGTTTGTTAAACTATGGCGAAAAGTGGGTAGATTAAAGCCTTTGGTTGGTATATAAGTGAATTAAAACTTTAAATTGAAAATTTTCATCAAGTTAAGGTTAACTGAAGGTTTTTATAAAAATCGATAATTTTGAAAAAAGTTTCTACTAAGTGTAGAAATGTTAAGGGATCTTTTAAGAACATCACCTTGAAGTTGAATTGATTTTAAATTAATTCCNATGTTAAGGGATCTTTTAAGAACATCACCTTGAAGTTGAATTGATTTTAAATTAATTCCTTAGGGGTCAAAATAATTATTATAGTGAGTTCTGCAAACAGCTAAAATCGGTTGTATACTCGCTTCACTCGCTCGTCAGAGTTTGTGTTAGTGTTTTTTTTAAAAGTGCTTGGAATTTCCGGAGATAAGAGGCAGGAAGTATACTAATTAAACTTGTGGAAATGTGCTTAAGGCCTCCAGAAGAAGAAAAGTTTTGTCTTGTGAGTTTGATACAGATTGGCATCTTGCCATGNTGGAAATGTGCTTAAGGCCTCCAGAAGAAGAAAAGTTTTGTCTTGTGAGTTTGATACAGATTGGCATCTTGCCATGTAAGGTCGGAAATGCTCCAAGATTGCAGCAAAGTTACACTCGGCCAGGAATCGCATAAGCGATCCCAGGTCCGAGAGCGTCTCCCCCAGCCCTCCTGGAGCATTGTGGGTTTCCGGTTTGCGGGGCTGGAAGCCAGGCGGGCGCGGTGCTTGTGTGTGTGTTGTCACTAGGGGCTGATTGTTTATTTCTGTTGTGTTTGCTGGCTGATGCAAGCCGATCGACGCCTGTGCGTATGATCGGCTTCTGGGCAGGCTTTGAGCGTTTGAGAATTTTTTGTATTGAGCCAAGTCCCTAGCCGGCGCTGGGATTGGCTTAGATTTCTGTTGGAGCTTTGTTTTTTGAGTTTCTGCCTGGGTTTGGCGAACCTGTACAGCTTCCAAGAATTTTGGACAGGTTTTTGAAAGCGATTGATGTGGGCCATGGCAGTGGCAGCATATTGGTATGTTATCTCTGTTTGGGCAAATTCCTATATTGTGTGGCCCTGTGCACTGAGGGCAGACTGTTTGCATGGAGCAATAATTATGCGTGTGGCCTAGGGCCATGCAATTATTGCATCGGGAGATGTCCTGCGGCCGCTTTCTGTACAGTCGTGGGTGCACCACGGTGTAATTGAGTCGGTTTAGGGAGATGAGGGGTGGCAAGTTTTTATTTTGCGCGGCCGTGACACAAAAGAAGTGTTGTGGCAGCAGTTTTTGAATTTCTAAGTTCGTGGGATCGGGAGTGCTTTTACAGAATTGTGTAATGTTGATTATTTGGTAGCCGAGGTCAGTTAATTCCGAATGGATGTCCTGTGCGTTTGTGGTTGATGGCAGATCAAAAACCACTTTCTGGTGCTGGTCTGCTTTGGGGCAGAACGTGTATGACTGAACGGCTGCGTGTTTGAAAGAATTTTGTGCTTTTTGGAATAAGTTTAAATCTTGTGTGGCCAAGTTGATTTTATTTCCACCTCGTGGGATGGAAATAGTGAAGCCGGATTTTGAAATGGTACTGATTATTCGCACAACTGCTGTGTAATTTTCCATTCCAGGAACTACGAGTCTGTATAACTGTTTTGTTTGAGGCTTGTTTACTCCGACCTGCGGCTCAGTGTTCGTGGGAGGCTGGCCTGAGGGGCCTGGTGATTGCGGGGAATACCCATCTGGTATTTCCGGCAGTGCGCTGAACCGGTTTGCGACCGGTACAGGCGGAGGCGTCACTTGTGGCGCTGTGCGAGGACGTTTGTTTNACCGGTACAGGCGGAGGCGTCACTTGTGGCGCTGTGCGAGGACGTTTGTTTTCGTTGTCTCGTGGCCTTCTCGAGGTTACTTCAATGAACGAGTGTTCAGTTTCCATTTCGTGTGCAACTTGTTCTCCGGTTATTTTACTGGCCATCGTGGCATTCATAAGNAATTTCGTAACGTTGACAATGCACTGTGTTGCATAGCTTGTAGAGAAACAAGATCTTTGCACTTTTTCATATGTATTATTAAACTGTCTATACAAGTGAACATACCTTGGCATATATGGCATCGATAGCCTGTGCGATATGGATTCAGCNTACCTTGGCATATATGGCATCGATAGCCTGTGCGATATGGATTCAGCTTGCATTTATGCTTTATATGCGTCTTTGCATTGCAGGCATATGCAAATGTACTGTTACAGTAGTGGCATGGATGTCTAGGAAATGTTACTGTTCGAGCCATTGTTTTCTTAGCAGGGCATGTTGTCTTTAATGATGTTAATGGTTCGGATTTTTCTTTTGCGGATATCTTCCCATCAAAAATTTGGTCTATTCTCAGCAAATACTGATTGACCTGTGTAGGAAGGAGAGCTTTGCCGCCGCCGAACCCTCATAAGCCACCGAATAGCATTTAGTGTTGTGAGACCGGAGGCCGAAACTCCCATAACTCACTAGGTGATTGTAAAAAACAAATGCACCCTGACACTTTCTCAAATCATTGGGTCGGTGGCAGGGGCTGTGTACTGTGGGGCTTTGGGCACCGGGCCCTTATTTAGGCGAGTAATTTTATGTTGCCTATTTAAAATTCGATTACGTGTACGTGTTTTCGGCGGGGGAGTGAAGCTCCCCTCCAGCCTCCCGGCTGGAGTGAATGTTGTGTCGTGTGGGTATGTCTAACAGTTGTAAGTTGTTTGCAAGTGTGCTATTAGTGTATTTTGTGTGAGTAGCCCTAGTCTCCCGATGTTTCCTATACAGATCTCCATCGGGGTACGATTTATAGATTCCAAGTGTATCACATAAAGAGAAAACCATTAAAAATAAATTAGATTTGGAGGGGCCCCTAGCACCAGTCTCTGATCCCAGTACCAATAGGGCCCCTCTTTCCCAAGTCGTCCTCTTCCCAACCTGCAACAAACTGACAGGTCAGTGCGTTATTACGAGTTATAAATTTAAATTGTAATAAAAAAAATTATTTTAAATAAATTAGAAAAAATGAAAAAGTATATATATATTATATATGTGTGAGTATATATAATTGTTGTTTTTTTTGTATTTTTTTAAAAATAATTTTTAGGTTTTTTTGTTTTATGTAATGTTATATATTAGATTAACCAAGTTAAGTGAAAGTTAAAGTTAGCCCCCCGACCCCTACCTCGACTGGCATGTGTGTCCCTTGACCTGGAACTCGTGTGGTGGTTAGGGCTATTTCCCACCGGTCACTCGTCTCTCATTGTCTGCGAACGACTGAATGTTGTTTTTTTTTATATTTTTTTTTTATAACTAACCTACTTCAAACTACGTGTTATTTGGGCCCGCGGTAGGTACGAGGGATAAATGCGTCTCAAGGCTGAGCCTCATACGCTTAAAGGGCAGGGAATCTCATGCAAAGGAGGCGTGCATCGTAGAGAGGAGGGATATTTGGCAGCCATGGCCGAGTGTAGGCCATGGACTACATCCCTAAGGGGGCTTATAGCAAAGCTATAGTTAAAGAAGGGAGAGGGGAAAAAACCCGCACAGACACGGTAAAAACCCCCTCGACAGAAAAGAAGTTTCAAACTTTCATGCATTAAAAAATGCAAAAGGAGACAGCAGGTTTGGGAACATGCTTTAAAA
>NQII01000398.1:307081-323294 GCA_002778355.1 Clitarchus hookeri | reverse complement strand
CGCGCACCAATCAGGTGGCTTCGAGGGAGAAGCGTGTTCATTGGTTTATTACTTCTCGTCACTATCCAATCAGGAAGTTCCGAGATGAGAGAGTGTTTCTATCCATTATGTTTTGCTGTAATTAGTAAAAACGTATTATTTTAGTATTAATTAAATAATGAAATGTGTTGTTGTTACCCTAAAGTATTTATTTAGGTAGAGTGGCGAGTGCTGTAAGGAGTAGCATCTGCTTCTCCTGTAGTGTGCTCATGGTTTTTGCCTGTGCAATTACAGGCCTAAAGTGTTCTATTAAAGATATAAAATTTGTTTCTTGCAGAAAAACGGCCAGTTCATGCATATCTGCAAACATGGTCGCATTTTCTGTCATGTTGTCGTCTCTTTTTTTAAGTTTTTGTGGTTTTCCTGTCTGCTGTTGTGTAGGTGCTTGTTCTGTGTATGGGTTTTCGAGTACTGGAAATTCAGTCTCTGACTGAATATTTGTTTGTGTTTTCTCCTGAGTTTTCTGGTGTGTGTCTCGTAGTGGTTTGGCATGATTTGGTGCCATCCATTGTTTTCTTGTTTCTATATGTTTTTGTATAACCTGGCACTGTTTCCATGCCGCTGAGTGTCCTGTTTGTTTGCAAAGTGTACACTGCCACTTTGTGTTGTCGTGTTCTGTGATAGGACAGTCTGCCCTTGCATGATCTCCAGCACACAAAGGGCAGACTGGCCTGAGTGCGCAGTATTTCTAGGTGTGGCCCAGTGCACAACAACGTCTGCACTGTACCACATCCTCAGGGCGATGTTTGTACATTTCTACACGCACTGGCATATAGAAACGTGTGGTTAGTTTCAAAATGTCGTGATCTTTGTGCTTTTTCACTACAGCCCCATAGACTGCAGGATTGGTGTGAATTTGTTCTGTTTAAGTCGTTTCTCTATTCGGTGTATGTCTAAATCGTGTGCCAGTCCTTTAATGACTACCTTGTTCGGTTTCTCGTTCTTTTTGGGCGTGTGTATAATACTGTATTTCGAATTTTTCTAAAATCCGACAGAGAGTAGTGTAGTCCTCCAACCTTACCAGCACCTTCAGGTGTTGCTTGTTGGTTATTGTGATTTTTACGAAGTATTCTTGTTTGAAAGTCCGATTTAAAAATCTTATTTTCGAAGTGTCAGGTATATATACTGCAGGCGCGAGTTTAGTTTTAAGTTTACTGTTTTCTATTTCAGCCCCTTTAGAGCTGTCATGACTGTTGTCTGATGAGCTTTCTTCAACCAATGGTGAGAAAGCGTTTTCTATTGGTAGTTCTACCCGAAGTGGTGTCTGATTGGTGACTGGTGCAGTATGTTTCCTATTGGGCTTCTGCCATTCTGTGGTGTGTTGTGCGACCGAGGAAGAGGAGGCCGACGCCTCCCCTTCGCTGTGAGACTTACCAGAATCCATCTATGTATACCTAGGAACACCTAAAGCAGTGGTAGCTGACCAGGCTACCTGAGGGGTAGCGAGGCTAGGCCAGAAGAAGAAGCACTACCTTCCTCAACCACTGCCTGGTTGCAAGTGTAGAGCTTTGCATGTTGCGCTATGCTTTATTAAGCTATCGAGTCTTCGAAAATATGATTTGAATTTTTACATGATAAGATAATACATTTCATATTTTTTTGAAAGCCAGTCTCGTGTCGACGAGCATTGCAACTTTNCCAGTCTCGTGTCGACGAGCATTGCAACTTTTAGAAAAAAATCTTCTTACAGTAACGACATAAATAACTTTCTCGATTATTTCCTATCGTAGAAAAAACAGCTCTGTTCGCTTTTCGAAGCCTGAATACCGACTGAGTAGGTCATCCTATCCTATCATATATATATATATATATATATATATATATGTATGTATGTATACACACATGCGGATGCAACTGTGGTGACTTTTATGTCAGCTTTGTTAGTANGTGTCGACGAGCATTGCAACTTTTAGAAAAAAATCTTCTTACAGTAACGACATAAATAACTTTCTCGATTATTTCCCATCGTAGAAATATACAGCTCTGTTCACTTTTCAAAGTCTGAATACCGACTGAGTAGGTCATCCTATCCTATCATATATATATATGTATGTATGTATACACACATGCGGATGCAACTGTGGTGACTTTTATGGCAGTTTTGTTAGTACCGAGACGCTTTCGAGACATGTTAGGCTTCTTTATCGTTGTGTGCAACAGCGCTTTTGGTATTAGACCTGCGAGAGCCTCACATAACCTGTTAAGCCCTTTTATGCGCGGTGGTGTTTTCTCTTTAATACGGCGGAAGCTGGCATTTATGCTTTATAGGTCTCTTCGCATTGTAGGCATATGGAAATGCTATGTTACAGTAGTGATGTGATTGTTCCCGCCATTGTTTTCATAGTAGTATGCATTGCTTTTAATACTTTATCAATGTGTATGGTTATGAAGGCTCTGAGATAACCTATGTGTGTATGTTTGGGAAGACCCTGAGATAACTCTTCAGGCTTGGTCTGTAAATGCGTGTGATGTATATCTCATAGGGAAGACTTAAATTTTAATCTAATTTGGGAAAACTTAACCCTTTCGTAATGACCGGAGTGAATATGAAGTTGCCCGACGTATCTTACATGATACGAAACTTATGCGCACCTATGCTTGTACGATGTTAATAAATCTGTAATAATTTTTTTTACATATGGACATAAATAACTCCATGATGATTTGTGTTGTCAGGAACGATATATATTTATATACATATATCTATATCGAATTTTCTGTCTGTGTGTTAAACAGTTCGAGAATTATGAGCACCTATGGTTATAGGNACCTATGCTTGTACGATGTTAATAAATCTGTAATAATTTTTTTTACATATATAGGACATAAATAACTCCATGATGATTTGTGTTGTCAGGAACGATATATATATATTTATATACATATATCTATATCGAATTTTCTGTCTGTGTGTTAAACAGTTCGAGAATTATGAGCACCTATGGTTATAGGGCCTAAATGATACTGTGATAATTTACCCATTGTTGAGGGTGTGCTGTGTATCGAAACTTAGAACCACATCTAGTAATGGATATGTATTTTTTCCCCTTTGGTGTAACTTACTCGGCCGATCTTTGTTTGCATGTGTTGATGGGTCTGCTATATGTGTGTATGAGAGTGTGTACATGAATTTTGCGTACTGGCATCGCAAGCGTATATCATATGTAAAACATATTTCTCGAAAGGAGTCACGCAGAGCTTCTCCTTTGGTGTAACTTACTTGGCTAGTCTTTGTTTGCATGTATTGACAGGTATGCTTTATGTGTGTGTATGTAAGAGCGTACATGAATTTTGCATACTTACACCGTGACTGTATACCATATATAAAATGTATTTCACAGGAGGAGTTGCACAGAGCTTCCCCTTTGGTGTAACATACTCTTCGTCGCAGTGTTCGGCGTTACCCCTTATGTTAAGTATCGAGCATCAATTAAGTGTTTGACGCCAGCCTTTATGTTAAAATACCTGCACCGTTAAAGTTTACGGTAGCACCCTTTATGTTATGCCACGCATGCTTCGTCGCAGTGTTCTGCCTCGTCTTTTATGTTAGGTGGCATGCACCGTTAAAGTGTTCGGGGTCGCCCTTTTATATTAAAATGCATATGTCGTTGAAGTGTATGGTAGCACCCTTTATGTTATGCCACACGCACTTCGTCACAGTGTTCGGTGTGACCCTTTATATTAGGGTGCGTGCGCCGTTGAAGTGTTCGGCAATGTTCTTTATGTTACACGAAGTTCCATGGTGACGTCCTTTATTTTATGCCTCGCGTCTCGGTGACTGGGGAAAACTCTGAGATAATCCTCCGAGCTTGGAATGGTAGTGTATGATGTCTGAGACAACCTCTCCCTTGAAATGCGATAGCATGAAGTATATGATCTGATAGGAATGAATTAAATGGTAATCGTATTTGGGAAGACTCTGAGATAACCCATGACATAGGTACCAGTCGGGTGACATAGTAAGGATTTGAGAAGACCCGGAAAACCCCCCTGCAAGAGTATGATGTAGGGGCCATTCGGGTGATGTGGCAGGGATTTGGGAAGACTCGAAGAACACCATCTTGCCTATGTAATGTATTTGCTTGTTGTACCTTAAACGGTTTGGGAATTATGATCATCTATGCATATAAGTATGCATAGGGCTTAAATGACCATGTGTTAATTTTCCTTGTCTGTGTCGTTGCCTATGATATGAATTTGACGACTACATCTTAAACAGTTCGGGAATTACGGCCAACTATGCTTATAAGCTTGCATAGGGCTTAAATGACCATTTGTTAATTTTCCTTGTCTGCATCGATGTCTACGATATGAATTTGAGGAGTTCATTTTAAACGGTTCGGGAATTATGGCCAACTATGCTTATAAATTCGCATATGGCTTAAATGCTATATATCATATTTGGGGAGACTCTGAGATAACCCTCCCAGCTTGGAATGCAATGCTTGGAATGTAGTAGTAGACTATGAGAAAACTCCTCATGAACCCTCAATCCTCATTGCCCAAAAATGAGTCATTTAGCCACATTGTGGAATCATTGGAAAAAATTTATAAAAATAATTTTTTTTTTAAGTTTTGGAAATTTGGGAAGTTTTAGGCAAATTTAGGAAATTTTGACGTTTTTTTGGGAGGGAAACGGGACATTTAGATTAGAAAACGGGAAAAACGGCGATGGAATGCAAGAGCATGAGTTTCTGTGGCATGGCACCCTGGCACCCCTCCGTGACTCTGTCTTTGAACATTCTATTTATAACTACTCATGATCTAACCATTAAACCATCCAAACCAAACACCCATTCGACCCAACCAGGTCAACAGCCCAGCTAGACCGATTGGTAATACCAATGGGCAAGACAATGTGAATTACCCATACAAGCCAACCATACCAGCCAAACATATGAACCGATCATATCAACGAACCACGCAAACCGACGATACCAGTCAGAAGCGGCCATATGAACCAGCCATACATATACATACAGCCATACAAACCGACCATGCCAGCAAGTCATATGAACCAATCATACCTGGCAACTAGATGAACCAACTATACAAGCCAACAATTCCAGCTAAAAATTCGAATCGACCATGCCAGTCAAATATACTAGCAAACCATACAAACTGACCACACCAAACGACCATTCCAGCCAACCAGTCTAACGACCATTAAGCTGACCAACCGATCATGCCGACCAGCCGACCAGTCATACATATTGGCCATTACTAGCCGACAATACCAAAGGACCATACCAACCGCACAGGCCAACCAAGTAGACCAGCCAACCATAATGGCCAAATGTTCAGGCCAACTACTGACTCAACCCAAGACTGGCTCCTGCCGAGGCCAACTCCTGCCAAAATGTCTAGAACAATGTACAAGTTCAAGGAGAAAGGCCAACCGATCATAACAACCATCGACATCAATAGACGATGACGATCAATCTCGAAACAAGTAGCCTAGAACGAATGCTCTTCCCTCCAAATCTGTGCTAAACATCTCGCCCACGATGGCCATGCAGCGAATCGAATAGTGATTATAAGAAAAATGATGCGATGCTCGTCGCGAGCCATGTCGCTAAACAATATGCGAGTTAAAAATTATCTCTCAAAGCATGTCGTGAACCATGCTGCATACCATGATGAGAGAGCTACGGAACATTCAGAGTATCATGGACCATGTCACGAACGAAGACGCGAGCTACGAAAAGTGTCTGCAAGCATGTCGCGAGCCACATCATGAAGCAATGCCCGTGCTATGCATGACGAGGGTCGGTTCGTCGGCTATGCGTGACGAGGGTCGGTTGGCCGATTGATGAATAACTTCTTTATGACAAAAAAAAAACATGAGGCCTCAGCTTCATCTCCAACGAAACTGAAGATAGCTGTCTCGCCTGTCTTCATCCACGAGGTCTCATGGTTTTCTTGTCGGGGAAAAGTTATTCACCCATTGACCAACCAACCCTCGTCACACATAGTCAGCCAACCGACTCTCATGACAAATTGCACGAGAACATCTTCATGATGTGGTTCGCAACATACTTTCAGTCATTTTATGTTGTTCGCATCTTGGTTTGTGATATAGTCCATGGCATATTTTGAGGAATATTTCGTAGCTCTGTCGTTATGGTTCGCGGCATGGTTCATTATATTCCTTTGAGAGATGTTTTGTAGCTCGCGTATTGGTTAGCGACATGGCTCGCAAAAGCTTCACATCATTTTCCCGATAATCACTATTCGATTCGCTGCATGATCGTAGTGGGTAAGATGTTTTGCAAAGTTTTTGTAATGATTCGCGAAGTTATTGCGAATTTTTACTAAGGTTTTGAGCTAAGAGCTTGACAATGAGATTCATATTAGGTGACTTGTTATGTGTTGGTCGTCATAGTTGGTTGGTATGGATGGTTGGTATGGTCAGTTGATCTTGTTGGTTGGACTTGCCCATTGTTCTAGTCAGTTTGGCAAGAGTTGGTATTGGCAAGAACCAGTCTTGGGTGGAGTCAGTTATAGCGGAGTTAGTCGTTGGCCAGTATCGTTGGTCGTTATAGTTAGCTGGTCTTGTTGGTTAGCATGGTCGGTTGGTATGATCCTTCAGCATAGTCATCTAGTAAGGAGTGAGTCTGTATCACTGGTCGGTATGATTGGTTTGGTATGGTTGGCTGATCTTGATGGTCGTTGGACTGGTAGGCTGTATTGGTCCTTTGGCGTGATCGGTTCTTATGATTTGCTGATATGGCTGGCTGGCATAGTCAGTTCGTAATTTAACTGGCATTGATGGATTGTTTGATTGGCTGATATGGTTGGTTTGTTTGGTCGCCTGGTATGGTTAGTTCGTATGCTGGCTAGAATGGTTGAATCGTATAGCTGGTTAGTATGACCAGTTCATATGGTTGGTATGGATGTTTCATATGGTCGGCTGGTATGGTTGACTCATATGGATGATCCGTATCATCTGTTCGTATGGTTGGGTGGCATATTGGGTTAGTATGGTCGGATCGTATGACTAACTGGTATGGATGGGAAGTAAACAAATGCAACATACTTATATTAGAATCTAAATTATGTTGGCTACAAATACAGTATAGTATTTAATAAATATAATTATTCCAAATCTAACATGCATGGACGAAAAAAAAATTATTTGCTGTTGTCGAAGTTGGACCATTTGTATGTTCTGAAATTGAACTGGTCCGACTTAGAAAACGTACATTAAATTTTGTTTTAGTAACTACGCCCATACTGATAGCCAAAATCGAAAAGAAATGCATGGGAGTATGAGGCCGAGATGAAAAAAAGGACAGTGTTAGTTATAAGCTTGACCTCCATATAAAGAATTCGTACACAGTGGTAGTGCAATAGTGTTTCTCCAGTACAATAGTTATTGTCAGATTTGCGATATAAATACCAAAATAAAGTTAACATTTTAAAAAACTTTGAATACAGTTAAGCGAAAACTAGATTTGAGGTCCTATATTTCACTTGCATGCTCCGCCGTCACTCATAATGATAGGCCCTATAACATGTAAGGAGAATGAAATAAGGCTACAAGAAAGAGAAATTAAGCACAAGCAGGAGGGAAAGTTTTGACCGGTAGTAGGGCCTACACCGAGAAAATATCTTTCAGGAAAGCACAGTTAGCCGAATATATATTTTTTCAGACAATTATTAAATACCGATTTGGGTTGTGCAAAATGTACACCCATAAAGATACTGCTACGCGCCGACTACCACACTGGGTGCGGGCACTGTGTTATAGTCCATTCAAGATTACTTACAACTTTTATAAAGCCCTGCTGAAGTTTTACTTCCAGAATATTCCTCCGCCTCATACAAACAAAGCTTAACCCAGTCTAGAAAAGTACACCAAAGGGACAGTGCATCACATTCGTTAGCACTCACTATCATAATCTTTTGCTTAAGAACCTTTTCTTACCAGGCATTACCAACACATCTATTTTCTTCCTGTTTTTATTAGTATTATTTATAAATAAAATATTATAAATTTTGATAAAATATATGTAAAAGTTAAATTTAACCAGAAATAGAGTATTTCTATGTAACCACAAGTACAAAAAGCTTGTGATACATGACATATTTAGGAAACAACCGAGTACGTCGTACATGGGATGATTTTTCAAAGGTTTGATTAAAAAAGTGCGAGGAAACCGCGAATAGACTATACCTTGTTATGCGCGGCCTGGCTCTGCGGGTGATGAATGATGAACCACCTCTACCCTTCCTCCCTCCCCCCGCAGACAGACTCACTCACTGCTCCGTTGCGTGTAGGCCTGGAATGATTGACAGCTGACCTGGCTGGCTCCACAGCACTTCCTCCCCCCTGCTGGAGGAGCCGACGACTCGGGAGGACGAGCAAGAATATTCCAGTAACTATGTTCCTTGGCGCAACGCGACATTTGGAGAAACTTCTCGGCTATGGCCGACAACACTATAAATACCACCACAGCTGGAGGGCCAGTAATATTTTATGAAAACCATCAGGCTGAAGTGCGGTAATTGGGAAAAGTATGGTGCAGCGTGGGGTGTCATCGGAGAGGACGGAAGACGGCGGAAGATAAGAGATTACGACGGACGAGTGTTTATACTGTGTGGAAGAACGAGGGGGCGTAGTACTCGACAAATTGAAGGCTACTGTGTATGAGGGAGCTCGAAGATCTCTAGAACAATGCGGACTCGTGGGATCTGGACTAAAATGAAGCGGGACTGTATGGACATGTTATACGGACTTTATTGTAAATATTGGAACTGTCAAATATAAACATATAATTTATAAAATAATTCAATAAGATTAGATACATTATTTATTGGGACGAATTTTAGTTATTTGATTACATTAATTTCTTTGAAGTTATTGTAAATTGTATTGATTGAATTTATTGATTGTAAATAACAAGTGATAGCATTTATTTTGATCTATTGAGCAGAGAGTATTTTCTTTGTAGTTATTGTAAATAAATAAGAAAAATATAATTTACTCTTTTATTTAATTAAGATCTTCATTCCTTAAAGAACACAGTTAAGCCCCCTGACTTTCGAGAAATTGTAACATTATATTCAAATAGTGGAAGGGGATGATTAGTGTCCTCTCACTTACAAATAACATTTTGGTTTTTATATTTCGTGTGTATGGAGTACCAAAGGCAAACATCAAACGTCATGTTGGCAGTAAAACTGTTTGCGCAAATGAGGCGAAGTCATTTGGGAGGCGGGCAACATTCTCAAAGGAGATGGGAGATGAATTAGCTTCATATATTCTGAAATTTGAACAAATGTTGTTCGGCTTAACCATAAAGGATGTCAGAACATTAGCCTTTGACATAGAAGAGGAGTACTCTGTTCTACATGCTTTCAACTCAGAAACGTGCATGTCAGGGAAGAAATGGTTTTGTACTTTCATACGTTGTAAACCTTGTCTATCATTACGTTGTGAAGGAAGCTTTCCGACACATGAGAGATAACACACGCCTCTCTTTTTTATCAGTGATTTTATAATAATTTAGAACCTTCACATTTAAGCAGCAGAGTTTTAAAAAACGTAATCGTTAGAAGGCACAACAGCGGATAGATAACAAGAGTTTGTGAAAATGTCCCAAAAGAGTTTCCTTCGCTTGTTTAATATATCTGAGCAAAAAAAATATTTCCTTTGTAATAGTGCCCCCAAAATGCACAAAGAATAAAAATCGGTTATTCATATATCAAAGACAATTTATTTTCTCTCGAAAGAAATTAAACCATTCTTAAAACCGCGACCAGCCCGGCCATATAACAATTGATTTATTATAAAAAAACCTTTACATGTAGATGTTACACGTTTATCCACAAAATTCACACTTTCAAAATCTTAGATACTTTAATGTCGATAGAAAAATATTTAAGATAAAAAAATTACATAACTTAGCTTTGGGCATAAAAATCATGATTACCCATCCGTCCTTTGAGAAACGTAGGTTCCGTCCACGTAAGTCCCCTCGGTCTTCTCTCCCAAACGCAGCAAAGCGCCCTTTTTACTCAGTCGTTTCCCCGCACCCACAGTCTCTCAAAAGTCAGACAACATTTTACAAGCTTCTACAAAGTTGGATGGTCACTTCTTCGTGACGTCACACCCCCTCACGCCACCAACAGCAGCCTCCAGCAGAGGGGAAAATGAGGGGAAACTGCAAAGGTTCGAGGGAGCGAAACACTCACCCCCACCACACAGTTTACTCGGCGCTCCGCGTCAGAAGTAAGCGCCGTACAGTAAGGCAAAACACAAATTTTCCTAAACAAAACCCCAAAAATTAAAGTCATTAAAATTGTTTAAACTATTCATGGCCATGTTGTGCAATGCGTTGTCCTGTGATCTTAGGTGACAAGTTGATACAATTGTCAAGCTTGGCCATCAAAGAATCGCCTATTATGATGTTCGTAAGGTAGCTTAACATTATGAATTTATATAATTATCTTATTTTCCTTAAGGTTTTTGTACCGGTCGATTTCTGCATATATCTTTGTACGTTCGCAGATCTACAAAATTTGCCCCATGAGGCCCCACGTTAAATGTTTCCCCAACCGAACCAAAAAACCTTCCCCCAAAATATATATAAAAATTACGTGCCACCTTTTGCTACCTCAGGAGAAAACAGCGAATGAGTAAGCGCGCGCGCATCTGCTAGACAGCACGTCAGGGTGCGTGACACTGGATTGGCGGGCGCGGAACAGGGCTTATGGGCCTCACTTCCGCTCGTGTCTTGTTCCTCCAGATATATGTGACCAGTGCACTTAATTATACAGTGAAAAATCTTGCTTTGATATCTAAGTGGGGATTTAATAAGAGCAATCAATCAATGTATAAACAAAAAGTAACTGGGGAAAGTGTATATGAAGATAAGTCATTTACTTATGACAAGTGTTGTGCCTCTTCAAATGTACTGTAAGAATGCTAACTCTGGAAAGAAAGTAATCATTTGACAGAATCTGCGACCGTCTTCAACTAGATTTTGTCGCTCACTTAAAATGGAATTTCAGAAAGCTATTAAAAAGAGAGCACGAATACATTATCACGCAAATAAAAGTATTCTTCCATCTGAAATGTTGTTCCCAGTACAAGAATAATTGTCCGTCACACACCAAATGTTAATGTCTATGATTGACGGGAAAGTGAGTTCAGCAATAACAGGGATGGCATCGAGTCAACGTTTCAATTTGTGTGGAGCGCTCCAGAAGATCATGAATTATATAGATATCATGGATAACAGATAATTTAATGAACAGGCTCTGGAGTATGGGCTATCAATATTTCATGCTTACATACGATTTCTCAAGTGGTTGTTCCATGCAAGTTATAGATTAGAGATACGGTTATGGCATGTGAAGCAGGAATTTAGAAGTGAGGTCAAGGAGAAGAAGAGAGCCGCGAAGAGAGCCCAGAAGTTATATGTCTTCTAGAAGTTTGTAGCTTGTGGTATGAAGATGATAATAATGATTAGTAAGGTTGTATTAATTGCTGTATTTTGTGTTGTAATAACATAAATATTACTGCATTTGATTCTTAAAACAAAATTACTATCTTAATTTTTTTCGCTGAATTCCTGGAGTTTTGAGTGTATGAATAATGCTTCATTTTGATACCTTGATGTTCCGAAATGCAGAGTTTAATGCTTCATATTCTTAAGAGTTCGGTGTACAAGCAATCCAAATAGAAAAAATTTCACTATAAAATACGAGAGGTTTTGACCAGGAAAATAGGTGTTTTGCCCCACCTACGCCATCGAAGCGGTCCGCCACCGGGCTACCTCTACCAGGTATGTGCAACGTGTCTTCGAGCTTCGGTCCCCTCCTATCACATAACATAGAGAGTAACAACACTTTCTAACGTGTAGGTGAATACAGTCACGCGACACTTCACAATGGCAACCAATGGCTAGGTGTAATCAGTAGTCTTTGAATATTAATAAATTCCGTGAGAGTCTCAAGGAAGTGTCGCCTCTGCCAAAAATGATTGAATGCTCTTCGCCGAAATGCGGGCCTAGTCGACAAGTTCAAAAGGCAAAACTACTTACTAGCAGTCCCTATAAAAGAAGCATTGAAATATCTAAATATATAAGGCAGAAACGACTTTCGTTTGGAAATACACCTAAGAAAGATCGGCCTAGACCAAACAAAAAAAAAATGAAAATGATAGTGACTGGTACTGCATGGCGCGTAAAGAGGCTGTTCAGGAAGACGCGATCCAGTGTGTAGGTTGTCGCACAAAGGTTCATTCAAATTCTGCAAATGTTAAAACCCTCAGGAAGACATTTTTCTTACGTATATTGCCTTTAAGAGGATTAGTGTCAAAATGACAGCTCATGAGGTAACTGCCTGCTCGCAGTAACGACTTCAGTAGAATCAAATTTTTAGATTTTTTAAGCTGCGTTCTATGTTAGCTAATCACAAGTAAGTAGGTATCAAACAAACGTAATCAGAGTAAAACGAATTCGTGACATTGAAATGTATATTATTATCTATTAAATTGACGTGTAGTACATTTCCTGTTTCCCTTTTATTCAAACGAACATTTGCACACGTGCGGCGTGATGTATACTTGCACGTTTACCACGATGTCTTAAGGCTCCCGCCTACCTGGTGCTTTATTCTGCGTTTGAGGCCGAGAAGCACGGGATCGATAAGGAGAGACTGCCACGTGCATCAAGTGCTCCAACGCCACTAAGCGCAAGGCTCTGAACTGGAGTACAGTCTTCTAGTCGCACTGCGTGTACCTATGGGACTTTCAGCGGTGACCCTGTTATTTTATTGGTGGAAAATCTGTAGGAAGGTTCAGTGCAAGGCCCTTGAGAAGTTTTGTATGTATCTGATGCTTATATTTTGAGCTACAGCACTTTGAAAAATCAGTGTTTAGCTGTTTTGGAGTACCCTGAAATGGTGTTTCTAACATGCAGAACATTTTGAAAGTACTCAACATCCCTCGTCTGAAATGCGTGTTCTTTTCGTAGAACACCACAGTGGACGCACGTTTAACGGTTTCGTGGAAAAACGTGTATTTCAAACACTCTGCAATGCTGTTCAAGCGCCAGGTAGGCGGGAGCCTTAATACGTGAACACTTTTCGCATGCAACTAAATGTGTTGGGGTATGTATTATAACAATTTGGGTACAAATAATGAAACAAGGGTTCTGTATTGACAGAACCACACATTGCTTCCTATTCACATATTTTGGCCTTAAATACCCTTTCCGACGCCTTTGTCTACATGCAGCAAATTAAAAGCAAACTTTTATTATGTTTAAGCTTTAAGGGGATTCCAAAGTAAAATACTGTTCGTGAAATCAGTGTTTGCGCATACACACGTATCTCAGCAAATAAATGTTCAACTTCAGAGAATACCGTTTTCCAGGAAGTTAAAAGACACTTCTTTACAGCCACAACTTTTTTACTTTCATCATATTAAATATATGCAAAGAGGAAAAAAAAAATTGAAAGTTGTTAAATACATATTTTGTACGGCTTTCTTGCGTAGTTTCCTTAAGGGTGATCCATCCTCGCCAGCTTCAATTTATCCATTTTTTGGCCATAACTGATATTTTAAGTTGGTTGAACGAAATTTTTCGCACGAGATACATCATAAATAATAGCTATTCTACCTTTATCAAGTAGTTAAGTTTTCACTACCATTCCGTGAAGTTCAGTACAAAATCTATAATGCAGAATTTTGAGAAATTTAAAAAAATCCAAGATGGTGGGCACTGATACTTCTCCAAGCCCCGCCATATTCAATTTTCACAATTTTTACCAACAGTTCCATTTATGAATGTTTAACGAAATATTTCGCATGGCATGGCATAAATAATAGTTTCTAAAGCTTAATAAAACTATTACACTGCATTTATTAATTTCTGACCAGTAACTGCCACCAAGAAATATATTTTTTTTCTAGTGGGCGGTTACATAAATGATACTGGCAACAGTAGTTGAGCAATAGAAGTTTTAGAACACGTGCAAATCAATGCCCTATGCCTTGTCAAGGCCCAAAATGGAATACAAAATTTCTGATGCAAGTTACGGCGAAAATTCCGTAAATCCAAGATGGCGGGGACAGATGCCCTTTAAGGGAAAGTAAAAAAGTACAAACTGACATCTATAGTTTAATCCACTGGATTTCATCGCGTGTCATAAGCTCCTACTCTTAAATGTATAATTTACGAGAAATTCAGTTACACGGGAATGCATAGTAGCAATGCTTCCTTATGGCCAGACGTGACCTTGAGACGTTTCAATTTTCTACCAGGGATTCCCTTTGAGTCTCCCGCCTACCTGGTGCTTGAAATGCGTTTGAAATATTAGTTTTTCTACGAAACTATTAATCGTGCTTCCAATGTGCTGATCTACGAAAAGAACACACGCACCAGACGAGGGCTGTTGAGTGTTTTCACATCACGCATATTAGAAACACCATTTTAGAGCACTCCAAAATACTTAAAACTGCTTTTCAAAGTGCTGTATCTCAAAATATACCTATCAGATACACAAAACTACTCGTCAAGGGCCCTGCATTGAAACAGACTTTCAACCAATAAAATAATAGGGTCACCGCTGAAAGTCCCATAGGTACACGCAGTGCGACTAGATCACTGAGTGCCAATTGATGCGCGTGGCCATATCGTTTCCGCGCTTCTCGGCCTCAAACGCATAAAAAAGCGCCGACACTACTCATATGCTGTATTATCCGCTAATGCAGGCAGCCACCTGCTGCGGTGTCAGAGTTAGATCCACCGAGACCGGCGCGGCGTTATTAGTATTGTTGCCTTGAGCTCCGCGTGGAGCGCTGCAGAAGATCAGCATTAGGAGACGGCAGGGACAGTGCAGTAGTAAGTAACGCGTGCGGTGCCAGAACGTAGGTGTTTCTGGAGAATGCTTCAAGCAGTGCCTAAAGTGGACAGTTAAGAAGTTCCCGGTTGCTCGTCGTGTGTTTCACCTTCTGTTCCATTGTCAAACGCGTGAGTAAACTGTTTGTTTCAGTACTTTACTTTTATGAAGTTTGCTGTAACGCTATCCTGTGGCACACTGGGCCTTCGCCGTGTTAAGACTCGCAGCTGAAATGCTGTGCCTTGTCCATTCGCTGTATATTCATTCACGTGGTACCTTTTGCCCCCATGCTGGAAAATCGGTTTTCGCAAATATTACAAATGAAGTTTATTTTTTTTTAAGTTCTGTTTCAACATACTATGAAATTTACAAATAAACAGAACAAAAGTTTTTAATAGATAAATAATTTTTTTCAACATCTATGCCAAAGGTACCTTGGGAAAATGTTTTAATTCGGGAAGGATGTTTCGTTCATTTTGGTCTAGACTTATTGTAATTTAGTCCGAATATTCAACGTAAGTATATCTACCCAAAGTATATCTACCTCCAAGGAGATAAAGATATACTCGAAACTTTCACTCATATTTACGTGTTTTCCCGTGTTTGGAGAGGTGTGGCTTGTGATGGGTGCATCCATATACTAAAGATGAGGTAGACCGACTATTCGTCTTCTGCGCGTTTACCCAACATTGACTTACCCCAAAGGAACACAACTGTCAAAGTCACATGGCCAACAGTAAGGAAACGTCGTAGACCCACAAAAGTAACAGAAATGAGTTCTGCACAGCTTATCGTTTTAATATTGAGGAGGGCGTAATGGTAAAATAAGTAGAACGTTCTAAATAATCCTAGATTAGAATAAAATCGTAGGTTAGATTAAAACCCTATGATCCTAGGTTAGATAAACGCCCTTTAATCCTAGGTTATATTAAAACCCTATAATCATAGGTTAGATTAAAGCCGATAATCCTATGTTAGATTAAAAATGTAAAATATTGATTCTCTCATCGTGGGGCTAGGTTGAGTTAGGTTATGTGCGCACATATTACGAAATTTGGTGGACAAATATTGAATTGAGCTGTTTTTGTATTTTTATGAGTGCATTTTTTAATGATTTTACCCCTCAATTTCCCTGATCTTCATAGCCCTCCCCACGATCGTATTTGTGGTTTGTATTGCTAATACGTTATGCCCCTAGTAAATTCGTGTTTTGTGTAATTAGTAGAGTGGAAATATACCATTTTCCGTGATTTTTTCTTTTATTTACAGAAAAGCCGCTACTCTGAATAATTACCAGGTTACTACCGTGCCACCTCAC